>RBZT01000855.1:116712-300980 GCA_003693705.1 Polymyxa betae
GGCAAAGGCTTCCAATTCGGACAACCACAGATGCCTGTCAAAGACAATCAGAAAGATTCCCAATTCCGAGGGCCTCTAAAGCCCGCTGGAGTCAACCAGAAGCCACAAATGTCAACTGGAAACGATGAGGACGAGCTCGATTTCCCAAGCCCAGCAACCATGTGGGTACAGAAACCATCCAAGCAAGGCTCTGCTCAACTTGAAGGCGCTTCGTTGAAGCGTAACGCCGTCCAAGACCAAACTGAAAGTCGCCCTAGCCAAGGGCAAGGCGAGCTTCATCCTTGGGAGCGTCACCAAGGACGTCATTTCGTCCATATTCGTGATGATGTCTTTGAGAGCAGCCAAGTTCAGAATGGAGATGGCCGCGCCCCTCATAACCATAATCAAGGCAAAACCCGTCACCACAATGTTCGCAACGACGAAGATCATGGCGAGCACAAGAAACAGAAACGCCAGCCGATTCGTAAATACGCTGAGGAATGGCGCTGCCTGGAGTCGGATGTCACCGCTGGCGTCCAGGTCGAGAAGCTGGTGTGTCCTCCCGGGCTGATGATCACATCGTTCGGTCTGGCGTCGCTAGGCAACCCACAAGGAGCCTGCAAAGGTCAGGGCACTCGGCAGCCTGGAGCCTGCCATTTCGACCTATCCACGACGCTTCAGAATCAATGTCGTGGCAAATCCGTTTGCGATATTGAATCAATTCGTGTCGCCGACGTCCAAAAACACTGTCCCGGCTACTCTGGCGAATCGCGAGCTGTTATCGAGTACCAATGTTCGCCTTGGGTGTCGAAGCCGGCAGAGAGCAACTCCACCATTGAACATTGCCAGAAAGTGCAAAACAATGGAACGCTGAACTGTCCTCAAGATCAAGTCATTCTAGGGTTCGGATTCGGGTTCTTTGGCGAAATCGATGGTTCGTGCTCGAAAGGAATTTCACCTGGCGTCTGCTCTCGAAATGTCATGACCGACTTGACAGCTAAATGTGTTGGACGAAGTCAGTGCCAAGTTGAGGTTAACACCAAACAATTCGGGTCTGCTTGCAGTAACAGCACGTCGCTATCGCTGGCAGCCAGCTTCAAATGTGGCCCATTGTCCGAATATGTTCCAAACAACTCGACCCAAAAGGCCATCAATCAGACATATTCAAGCAGCAACCTGCAGTTCGCTAAAGGCAACGGAGCGGCAAAGCAATGTTTCATTGGAGCTTCAATGATAGCATTCGGAATCATATCATTCTTGATTTAAGCCGCATTATTACTTCCACATATTCATTACACTTCCAAATAAATAAATATACATATATATGTGTGTATACCTTGATAGCTACAATTGCTCTTTGTCTCGAGCTAAATTGCGGCTTTAATGATTAGAACATAATAACGATAAAGCCTTTAGTCTTCGGTGTCTTTCGGTGCTGATGTCGACGACATGCTAAATATCCTATCTTTGGCTACAATCTTGCTTCGTTTTTGATTCTGCGCTCCAGGCAAACGACAGTTCAAGAATCCTTCCCAACCTCTAGAAAAACGCATGCGTTTAGACTGAAACCAGATATCAGAATTTCTTACATAACGACGTTGCCATATAATTGCGTTCTTTCAACGTAATGCGCTTCCAAGTCAAAAATCTGCTTCTCAATCTGTTTCAGGTCATCCTCCATCTGTTCGCGCTTGAGCTGCAGTGACCGTAATCGGGCGGATGGATCCTGAGCGGAGGCTAATTCAGCGGCAGGAGTGCTGAGCCCATCGCTGGTAGGATCCGACATCTAAAAGCGACACCTTTGCCTAGGAGATATAAAACACCGCCATACCGAATTGTTCTTTCCCCGGATATTTTCCTGTTTTGCTCACTCTTAATTTGATCAGAGCTTGTTAAAGAATCAGGGTTTATTTGAGTACTTCTTAATCAATTACTTTGTAATCAGATAGATCATTGGAAAACACGCTCTCCAGGAATTCCTTGCACTGCTTTTTGTGAACCTGCGAAGCACCAACAGCCTGACCAATTACTGAGCATTTGCAGGAAATTTTCAAGACAAAATTGCCTACAGATGACGCAACAGCCTTCCTTCCTACGTAGACAAGATCTGTTAATGAATTCAGTTGCTCCATCACTTTAGATATCCTGGGCGATACAAAGCTCCAAGCTCCTCCATTTGCTGGCTCCTCCTATACCAAGAGTCACCAGATCATCCAGGAATGCAATAGGCTTTACCTGAGCCCAGATAATGTGTTTCATATTACCATACCGCGATAATTCCTGGCCAATCATCTCGAATGGAAAAGGGCTCAACTCCTGCTGGAATCAACCAAATGATTGGCAAGCAAACTGTATAGTACTACCTCCAAGCGAATGATAGCAAACTGATTTCCGTTTGCAACTGAATTTCTGGCCTTAACTAAGTCATAGTAGACTTTACCGGAACAAAGAATGACGCGAGTGATACTGGCACAGTTTGTGAAATTCGAACAATGCTTTTGCATCGAGCCATACCCGTTGTTTGCTCCGTCCCCGTTTTCTCCAATTACAGGCTTGAAGAATGTTCCTGGTTGCTACAACTATTCTTGAACAATGAATTTCAATATCTGTCGCTATTACGAATTCGTCAAGTGTTGATGTCGCTTCCGGCAACCGAAGAATCGTCTTGGGTCCAATCACTATAAGAGGCTTGCGAAAATTTCTCAACATCTGATCGTAGGTTTAGTTTCAACATCTACCGTTAACTGACGTCATACCTGCCGTCGAAGAACATGAAAGTAGTTTGCAGGTGTTGTGCAGTTGACAACTGACATATTCACAACATTGTCATTTCCGGAAAATTCTTCGCTATCGCATAGCTTATGCAATGGTAAATAGTAGTATCGAGAGTACCCAACTCTACATACTTGAAGTAATCGTTCGATTTTTGCAGTAGAATGCTCTGGTCCAGCACCATCTGTTGAAGTGTTAAACATCCTTAGAGTGTCGAATGACAGAAACAACCATATCCATGAGGAAGTACCATAACAATGCCAGATTGTCGAATCCATTTAGCTATCGGAAGTCATTATTGTCATCTCATAATACACAGTGAAGACCTTCCCCCGAAGCAATGAAATTGTCAACAATGGCCTGGGCTGTGTTCCAGAAATCACCAAACTAAGACGTCAGTACAAACGTATTTCGCGTTCCACTCAAAGTTACCTGGGCCTCCCAGATATTCAAGTTTTTTGGCGACTCCCAGTTATAGCCAAACTAAACATTCCAGTGAGCACAGAGGTTCATAACCGATCACAGTAGAATATTACCTCGAAGCCAAGAACGGCAAATTCTGAAAGATGGCTGTTGACCGCATAAAATTTTCCACATTCCCCTTCGAAATGGAAAAATGGTACGTATCTCTCATCAGTGTTTTGGTCGGTAAATGCTGCATGACGTTGCGAAAACGTCCCTGATACCCTCGCTTAGTTGGTGTTCCTATCCGCGCTGAGCTGTTATCGTACCTCGTTGCACATCTTGACCACATAGGCGTATATTGAACCCATCTTTCAATAATGCACCGAATGCTAAAGCTTCAGCAGTAGCCCAGTCAATCTGTTTGCCTGAATTCATCATTTCTTGTCGCGCCGAGATATGTGATTTAACGAGTCGAGGATGAACGGCGAATCCTTCAGGAACTTCAACCGACTTCAGCCCTACCTAAGACCATGTTGATATTGCACTGCAACACATGAAAGGTTAATTGCCTTTTTCAGAAGCTCCAAATCAGCGCCCGTATTTACTGGGGCTTTCATATCAGAAGCCTGAACAAACCCTTCCCAATTACATTGAAAATTCCATTTCTAAAATCGCATTAGAAAAATAAAGAAGATGGTAAACAGCAGACAGAGTCTGGTTTAAAGTCATCAGCAAGTTTTAGTTCTGACTCCAAAAACTGGCTCACGGTGGACTGAACTTTATCAAATACGGACTGAGTTTTAACACCTATAAAATGAACCTAAATACTTCGGCAATACAAACCCATCGCAATCTGGTACCCGTCATTTGCAGCTCCTCAGCGTATTTATGAACTACTGATGCCCTTGATCTAATATTTTTGTACAAAGTTGGCTGAAGCTGATTAATATACAGCAAAAAAATGTCTTCGCGTAGAAACGAATTTACCTGGGTAAAGCTTGGTTCATCCACTTCATTATGGCCTTGCTTTCGATAAGTAAGCAAGTCTATAATTATGTCGTTCTTAAATTCCTTCCTGTAGTTCATTGCTACAACGCAGGCCCGATAAACAGCCTGTTAGCACTTAGAGCAACATATACATTAGGTTGCAGCGAACAGCACCTCAGGATCTTCGCCTAAGCACACGGTTTAAAATCCAGAATAACTTGATACTGAATTCGATACCATTGACGTGAAGGACAGGGCAACGGATCATAGCAGCAACGTCAGAGGAGTAAGGTCCACTACGACCGTCAATCGGCTCCGTCGTATAGCCGATCTGATTATTCAAAATAACATGAACTGTTCCTCCAGTAAAGAATCCTTTCAATTGAGAGAGTTGCAATGATTCAGTCACAACGCCCTGCAAAACAACATGAGTCCTCACTGAGCACCAGTAAGCGACTTCGTACTTGACCGGAAAATGCTGCATCTCCATGGAACTGAATACATAAACTGGATTCCCCAAAATGGTCGCCCCCCATGTCTTGAATGGCCTTCACTTTCCCCAACGCTACAGGATTAATCGCCTAAAGCTCTTTAACAATAAACAAAAATAAGAGAGTCAATGCAAGTCAACCTCAAGATGGCTCGGGTTGTGCAACAGCGAAATGTGAATGGGGCCATGATTGTTGAACTTTTTTGTTACTGAAGTTGCTGGAGGAATCATTAGACAAACGTATTTTCAGAAAATATTTATGGAATTACCAATATGTGATACAACATCGTCGCTGCCAACCTGACCTGATTCAAGTGTGTGGCTAGCGCCTTTCACTTTAGAGAATATTGCTCGCGGTGGATAATCTAGCAAGGCTACCAGCATATTAAGTCGGCCTGCATATCATTTGAATATGCGAAAATCAATTGAAATGCTAAACAACCTCGGTGAGGCATGCCTATGACAACGTCTTCGATATTGGCGGCTGCTGCCTGTGAGAGCAGTGAATGAACTGCCACAAGAAAGGATTCGGATCCTTCTAATCCATATCGTTTGAACGCCCGAAATTTTTTTTGCATGTAATCATCAAATAGTTCGCTTTGATCTGACCATCCTTAGCGATGCTAGGAATGCAAGAGCAAGTACAGTACACATTAAAGAAAGTATATTCTTCTGAAGACCCGGCGATATCGGAATGGAAGTAATGGATTCGATCTGATCTATCATCCACTGTCTTTCCTTTACATCCTGTATCATAGGGTAAATGAATGGATTTTTCAGGCACAGAATAGGTCCATACTGTGATGAACATAAACTCAGCACCAATAGATCTAGTGTATATATTTCTTAGATGATCCAGAAGCGTGTCGGCAGTTGAACCAGAAAATTGATTAGATAGGCGAAAGCTAGCGATATCTTCGTCAGAAATGATATCCGACGATGACAGCTTATGGAAATCGAGATTTAATTCTGGATGATCCCTTCGTAACATGGATTAAATCTTCTCAGCAATGTACTCGAGCCATACTTAATGGTTCTTCTTTCCAATGGGTCAATATCAGCTACCAAGTGACCTAATCTTCGATAGGCATCAACTAACGCGAACATTCCAATACTCTGAATCAAGCTTCAGTCGATTTCCATAATCGTGCCCTCCATGGGAGGTTAGATCTGGCCAATATCAACCTGGCTAGAGAATAGGCGCCGGGAGCACCCCAAGACCGGTGCACGTCCAAACCGCTGTGAGATTGCGAATCTAGAGAGCATTGGATCACTGCTACTTTAAACGATTAAATGTAAAACTAATAGACAAAAGATAAATGGCAGTGTGACAAAAGACAGACAGGCAGTGGATTTGTGGTCCATCGGCATGACAGATGTAACATTAAACAATCTATAGTGAACATTCCAACTCATGAGAGAGGTGAGAGAGGGCTTTTGAATTCTTCAAAGACATAATCTATATCCATAGATAGACGGGAGAGATTGTCGTTCTGACCAACTGATGCTCGTTATTCTTCTTATAGCAGATGCTATGATCTATCAACGACCCGCACCAATCAGAGCGTAACGTCTTGGTTGGGCACATTGGCTACATGTGCTTATCATGAGAATTGTATGAGAAAGGATTGGATTGGATTGGATTATTCTAGCTTGCTGATCTTTGTCAACAGAAGGCACTGTTCATTTTATCGAGAATGCGCATTGAAAGATAGACAGTTGGGATCGCTTTCTGTACAGTTTTAGTCGTCATCTGATAATGGCAATGGGAAACCCGGCAGAAAATCCCAGCGAATGCGTTCAAGTTGCCATCAGATGTCGCCCGCTGAATTCCAAAGAGATCCAACAAGGATATAAAAGGCAAGCTCTGCCAAATTCAATATTCCATGCAAACGTTTTGACTGAGATTCATTAGCATCGTCGATATTGACAAAGCATCGGGACAGATTATCATCCATCGAACTGAAGGAAAACAGGATGATAGCGAATCAGGGAGATCGTGGGCTTATGACGTTGTATTCGCGCCTGAGTAAGTGATGGATTATCCTGTTTTAACATGCCTTCTCATATCGTTTCTGCAGCGATAGCCAGGAATCTATCTATCGACAAACTGCAAATCCTATTGTAAACAGCGTCTTGGAAGGATACAATGGTAATTCCTATGATTCCATGACATTGTTTTGAGCGACTTGGAATAGGGACCGTGTTTGCTTTCGGTCAGACAGGAACTGGAAAGACTTGGACGATGGAGGTAAGCGTCTCCAGAATATGTTGACGGGACTCACATTACCAATCTGAAAGGGAGCGCTAGAGCCAGAACAAGATCGTGGTATTATACCGCGATCTATACACCAAATTTTTGACCGCATCGAGACCAATCAGAATTTCTCCAAGGTGCTACATAATCACAAAAGATTCCGACATTCTCAAACTGTTATTACAGACGTATTTGGTTACAGTGTCTTTTATTGAAATCTACAATGACACAATTCGAGATTTATTGTCCGACGATGACGATCCCAATGCGTTGCTAGATCTTAAAGAGGATGCTGATCGGGGGGTCTACGTAAAGGGTCTCGAAAGTGTCGCCGTCGAAAATGCGAAAAAAATTCACGAATATTTACTCGTACTACTGGTGTCTTATCTGTACAACACAAATCAATGATTTTGGTTTTCAGAAAGGTCAGCGGAAGCGTAAAGTTGGAGAGACAAATATGAACAGACATTCATCTCGATCACATTGTATTTTTCGAATCACAATCGAAATGAGCGAAACCGGCGAAGATGGATCCTCCCATATTCGCGTGGGTAAGCTCAATCTGGTGGATTTAGCAGGCAGTGAACGTCAGTCGAAAACCGGAGCTACTGTAAAATGTGAACAGATACACTCGAGACCATGAACTCATTCAACTGGTCTCTTTTAGGGGGTTCGGCTGCAAGAAGCAACGAAAATCAACTTGTCTCTGTCTGCGTTGAGCAACGTAATCCGCGCTCTGACTTCAAAAACGTATAGCAAATCATTTATCTGCCAAACATGCAATGATCTGTATGTTCAGTCAGACGCATGTTCCATATCGAAATAGTAAGCTGACGCGACTTCTTCAAGATTCTCTTGGAGGAAATACGAAAACTGTGAGATATCAATAACATTAACGCAGTAGTGTCACTTCTGTTGACTTGATTCAGGCGATGATTGCCAACATTGGTCCTGCAGCATACAATTTCGAAGAAACTACAAGCACATTAAGGTTTAGCACAAATGGGAAATGTTGAAGTTGATGACAATCAATAAGGTTCGCTTCCCGAGCGAAACATATCCAGAACAAACCGCAGATTAATGAAGACCCCAAAGATACTCAATTACGTCAATATCAAGATGAAATTCGCCGTTTGAAAGACCTTTTGCAACAATCGCTTCCTGTAACCATTCTAAATCCTGTTCCTTTTTCTTTATCAAATTAGCGTCAGGCAAGTCCTCTCAACAATTATGATTTGAAACAACCAAGGATCATCGAAAAGATAATCATGAAACCAGGCGTCGATCCTAATCAATTGAAGGCTTTAGAAGAAGAGAGAGCGAAAATGAGAGAAGCTATTCAGAAGAAGGCTCAAGCGGACAAGGAACTTATCTTAGCTGAGGCCAACATCGCTGCTTCAAGAATAAAGGAAAAAGAGGAGGAGCTAAAACTGAAGCAAAGTGGACTTGAAAATGAGAGGCTAGAACGAGAAAAACTAAAAGCGAAACTAACAAGCATAGAGAATAAGCTTCTTCATGGCACTCAGATACTGGACGATGCCAAGAGAAAAGCTCGCGACTTAGAGGAGAAACAACGATTGTTAGAGCGCGCTCGTGTAAGAAATATAACCTTTCTTTTCGGTGCTAACATCTTACATCAGATGGAAGAGGAGAGAAAGAAACGACTGGTAAAAGAGAAAGAAGAAACTCAGCTAGAAATTGTCAAGAAGGTAATAGTGATTGACTGCTCTATTGGTGAGATATTGAGCTTTTCCGACTTTTAGTATGACGATCAAGAGATAGAGCTAAAAAAAATTACCGACAAGCTAAGGAAAGTTCGAGAGAAATATGCTGATATTAAGCAAGAAATTGCAGATGCTCAAACTGAACTCCAGCAAGAGCGTAAACTGCTGAGATCCCAGCAAATCTGGTTGTAAACAGTAATTTGATAGGCGAAGACATGCTAGAGACTAACAGAGAATTATCACGCCAGCTTCAGCTGAAAGCGCTTACATTAGCGAGCTTTGTGCCTCCGAGTTTAGTTCAGAACGTGAGCATTCAGTTTCAAATGAGAAAAAAACAGAGCTTAGACTTGCAATTTAGATTAACAACCAGATCGAATATGATGAAGACAAAGGGACTTGTGTAGTGAAGAAGTTCAATTTTGTGGATGTTATACAGTAAGTGAAGTAACTTCAACATTGTTTAATTAATAAGAATCAGGAAAACGAAACGTCCAGTATCAGCATATCCAGGACAGTTTCGACCATTGACTGAATATGCAAGAATTGCATGTGCTCTTGGTAACAACAATCCTAGGTTTAAAATAGATAATGTACTTCAGCTCGAACTGGACTTGCCAGAAAGGACGACTCTGGTAATTCCTCTAACGATTTAACTTTGAAAAATCCAACTCAAGTTCAACAGGATTGGGAACATGAGGATGGTTTCAAAGATCAGGTAAAAGCTTGAGAGTGCCTGAATGAAACCTGATCCAGTGATTTTCAGTACTAAACGTCGACTAGGAAAATATATTTATATGTATAGTGTAAAATCGAATAAATTAGAAAGAACATCAACAGAGCAAACAGCAGTCTCGTGGTATGTTTTTAGACATTGAACTCTGCTTCTGCTTTCCTTTCTTCGCTCTTCGATGATCTTGTGATGCTAACGCTTCTCTCACAGCCTGTTCGAAAACACTTGAACAGCCTTCACTGGTCTTTGCTGAACATTCCATGTAGGCAACGGCGTTGATATCTCGTGCTAATTTCGTTCCAGCTTCTGGCAATGAGGTTCGTATGCCCGGAACCCTTCTTAGATCGCATTTGCTGCCTACAACTAGCGACGATATGAGTGTGTTGAAACATGCAGGTATAAAGAATACGAACGCATCAATGGGACGCCCTTTGCATAATCCAGAATCTCTGGCATCCATTTTGTTTTAACGTGATCAAAAGCATCCTGATTATTAACAGAAAAAACGACGATAAAAACATCGATATTTGAATATGACAAGAGACGAATCTGATCGAATTCCTCTTGACCAGCATTATCCCACAGAGCAAGCTCCACTTTCCTGCCGTCAATAATTCTGTCCAGTGAACAATTCTCGAATATGGTTGGTTCATGTTCCGAGTTAAACTCATTTGTTGCATATCGTGTGAGCAAGCTGGTCTTGCCTACGGCCCCGTCACCGATCAGGACAATTTTAACATGGCGCGAATTCAGGCCCGGGGGAGGATAGCGAACAGTTCCAGGGCGAGCGCGAGTTGTGCCAGGACGGCAACGAATCGTTCCACGAATGGTCATAGAAACGTAGGTAGAAGAGAGTGAAGGCCAGCGTTGGGAAAGGGCTCCCTCTGATAGCAGCGGACCACGTAGGAAGAGCCATGTCGTTACGCATCAGATTGTTACAGGAGACGGCAATGCGTCAACTGTATTCATATTCCAAGCTTGAAGCTAACATAGGTTATATTATTAGGATTTTATCTGGCGGTTTCCATGTGGTCGAGAATGGCGAGGAACGCGCGATCCACCTCGTCGGCGAGCTGGATCTCGGATCTTTCGAAGCCCGGAGCAGGTCTGAGAATAGACAGCAGTCTGATGACCTCGGTTAGCAAGAAAGGATGGGAACGAGCGATTTGTATAAGTGCGGGTAATGATCTTCTGAGAACGATGATGTACGGAACAATCGAGTCAACTGTTTCGTCAGAGAACCTCTTTAGAACAGAATCACACAAATCTCTCGTTCTTGACTGGTAAACGAGAGAAAGCTCTGATAGAAGAGCAAGAGCGAAAACTTGCTCTTCCTCGTAATCACGCGACAGTAATTCCGGCAGATGGGCTATTGCACCTTCTAGACTGCTAACACCAATTACAAGCTTGGGCAGAATTGTCAGTGGCAAGCCTTGGAACAAAGAATATTGCAAGAGATTAGGCGAACGCCTAAATTCGCCGTCTGTGAATCTAAATATGGCAGATTTGACATTGTCGTTGGGGATAGAACAAGATCTTTCAAAAAGCTTGGCAATCACAGCATTGGAGTGAAACAGTCGCTGTTTGTCTGGGACTCTGCTCTGGATAGATAATCTCTCATGGCGGATGCGGATTACACGTAAAACAGACAAGAATATCTCTACCAGTGAAGGCGACGACCAAACCCTGTCGCTGATGGAGAGAGCTCTTGCAGGGTCTTGCGTCAAAGTTGCAGTCGAAACTGGAGAGGAAGAAAAATAGGTCAACGCGTCAAAATAAAACGACACCCGGCCGAGAACACGGCACCAACGTCTCCAAAGTTCCAAAAAGCAAACGAACAGATAGGGCTGAAGTTGCTCGTCGAGTTCAAGCAGCCTTGGAATCCATCCCAGCACTTCAGACGAGAGAGAAACAGATTTCTCATCTGGAAGCGATAATAAATACTCCAGATAATGAGCTGATATGCGATGAGAATCGTTTGGCTTATCCCGACTCAATCCAATCCGATCAGGAACTAGAGAGCACAGGTCATGATCGCTATGGAGCAACTCGCAGCGTGATTCATAAAGAAGATCTTGTAACAGTGGCTGGAGAGAGGCAAACATAGAACTCGACCGCCCCAGACACCGCATCACCTTGAATATCGGCACAGAATCAAGGATGGAATCTGAGTATCTGAAAGGAATGACGCCATCGGCAGTTCTTTTCTGAGCAATGCGATTATAATAAAGAGCATAATATGCGACCAGGATAACAGTAGCAGGATTGCTGCACTGTTCAGACGCTTGATTCAGAAGGCGTGGCTTCATTGCATTCGATATTAATTGAACAATGCGATTTTCTGAGAATAACGGTTGCGCCCTTAATAGCTTATTCGATTGGCAGCAGATATTGACACAGAGCTCTGCAGATCGCTGTAAAACAGAGATCCAATTGGGATTGTAGACGGGATCGGCGAGCAAGTTCGATAGACAGTCCTTAAACCGATCCCGTAAGACAGCGTTGTTCGCAAGTTTCTTTGTAAACAGGGGCGCGTTCAAGACAGAATAAACAATCCCAAACATATCGTTCGCAGCGTCGAATAAGATGTCAGTAAGTTTTGGCGATACATCGCTGATGATCAAATCAGAGAGCTTCTCAACATGACCTGCTAGCAGCCGAACAGGAACACCAACACAATCTGAAATCAATGAGCCCATTGAACGTTCGCCATTCAAGCTCCCTAAAGCAACTTGTTTGAAAAGCGATGATGTGGTGACTGATCGCAGGATATTCCCAACATGTTCTGTGGATATCGCCTTGAATAGACTTGAACACTGAAATAGGAAGCACAAACAGAAATCGGCGAGATTGCGATTTGCGACAAGCAGCCTTCTGCACGACATAACCTCCAGCACAGCCGTGGTTAAATCTCGAGGAAACACTATCTGTATAATTGCTTGTAGCTGACAAGCAGCACGGATGGTCAAAGTCGCTTGTACGGCAGCAATGGCATCAGAAAGTTGCTCGGCTTTGACCTTAGCAAGTAGGTCCTGCAGATGACGAAGAAATCGATCCAGCAATTTGAGAGCCAATGGACCATTAGCTTGAGCAGCTCGTTGATTAGATAAATGGGCACGAGAAGTGATGGCAGATGGCGAATTTGACTTTAAACAAGCTAGAAATCGAACAGCTCCAATGGTTCGTTGCTGTAGAATCTCGGAAATAAACTCGATATCATCGTTCAATGTTGATGTGATTTGCAGAGTTAAATGAGGTGCAGCCTGATGCTTCACAAGAAGATTTCGAATTGTGAACGATGTCAACGAATTGAGACCAGCAGCACGAATCAAGAGCGTCTCGATTGTCTTTGCGAATTCAGGCTCGCTTAAAAATAGCAGAACCATGGTCTCGATAAGAGCAGTAAACAGATCGTGGCAATTGATCAAAATCCGATAGCAGAGCTCGATACCAGTTCTTTGAATAAGAAACGCCTTGATTAATTCGGACAATGGAACGATCTGAATCGAATGCAGAAGGGCTACAGCAACGATGGCAGCGATTTCTTCTTGAAATAGTTTATCAGACAGAATCGAGTGAGCCGTCTGATCTCTGATCAGCTGAAAAACAATCCCGATCCGGTAATCGAGCGATTGTTTGGAAAAATCGAAATTAGTGATCAGTAGGCGATCATCAGTTTGCATCGGCTGCCGAACAATCTCGTGAAGGCGCAGGACGAAGTTGGCCTGAGCTGGGACTCGATCGAGAACCGATCGAAGCGCCGGCTGACGCTCAGCCTGCTCTACTAGAACAGGCAGGAACGGGATGAGATCGGCTGGGGTTTGTGTCTGCAATGCCTCGATATCAAGGACCCGGACGGCATCATACACATTGGGCATTGGCCTATTTGGGGCATTCCGATAATAGGGCGCATTCAACTTCCTCTCACGAATCACTTTTTCTATGATAAAATTACTTACAAACAATTTTCTCGAAACGGGAACATATCTATCAGGTAATTAGATGCGGTTCTCATTCTTTGTTTGTTACAGGTTGTAGATGCAGTTAGCGTTTGATACGCTGCAGTTGGAATGCTCGTTATTGAACTTCGCGATTTGTATCTTGAACAGTCCTACGTAACTTTCGAACCCAATCTCTCTCTGAACAGCATACACTGAAGCTGTGCATTCAGTGTATGTTTGTGTTTAACATGAGTAAGCTCAATTATACAAAGAATCACTACAATGTCAACGATCCCCAAAAAGAAAGAAGGTGGAGCTGTTACTTATTACACCTTCAAACCCCGATACTTT
Organism: Polymyxa betae; assembly: GCA_003693705.1. Lineage (NCBI taxonomy): Eukaryota > Endomyxa > Phytomyxea > Plasmodiophorida > Plasmodiophoridae > Polymyxa > Polymyxa betae. The sequence goes on from RBZT01000855.1 coordinate 130,349, forward strand.
TCAGTACCGAATTAAACAGTACTGTTTATTCTACAATCGTTTAGCATTGTCTATGTTTACGACTGGAAAAAATTATCAGGAAAAGATGCGTGTTGAGTGATATAAATTGTCTCTGAGTTTCAGTGAGTGGTTGACTGTCGTTGGAGATTGATGAGATCGCGATCCACTTCGCCTCGTCAATTTAGGCGATCGGTTGCGGTGTCAGTCAACCAGCTCCTGGAACAAGCCCGAACCAATAACGCTTTTTTAAATGAGGTCGGAACCATTGTTGTTGTTCCCGCCAGCTGATTTTACAGGCTGCTATAGGAGATCATCTCGGATCTGGTTTGCAAAGCCCAGATCGAAAGTAATACCATTTCAGACGAGATCAATCATCACTCGAAAGAGATTATGGAAAGACTGCCATTGTATGGGGTTGAGTTCCAGCTCTTCATTCTGGACTCAAATTCTTATGCAGAGCTGAATCGGAACTCGGTTCGGTTTCGCTTATGGTGAGCAATCTATCAAGGAGATTGTTAGCTGTAAAATCACAGCTGAAGATGGCCGATGAGCGCACCGAACGATCGGTTGGCTTTCTGGAGAATATCGACAAGATTAAGTCCCGAATAGAATACTGTGCTAAACTTATATCTGAAGTACAAAATTGGAAATATCGCCTGAAAATGATCGATGTGCTGTTTGGCTCTAGAGAATTTGAGCGCATCGCTTCTGAGATTCAGGTCGCTTTTGAAGGTATAGCAGCTTAGTCATTCGCTACTGATATATCGGTTGTAGGAGATGGAAACCTGTGTTCAGATGCTGACAAAGGTTCCTGAGTATGATCGCAGGCTGTCAGGTGATTGATCAACTGTGCGCTCATAGATTCGACTGAACTATTCACCGACAGAACTGGGCGAACTGAGAACAAAATTAGAGACGATGTGCTCTCCACATTTGCTTGCAGCGATTCAGGCTCGCGATTACACTGCCGTCAAGTCGTTTCGAACCATTTTCTCGAAAATCGGTCGAAGCCAGACAGTGGCTCAAATCTATCTGAGCTCTTGTACTGATTGGCTATCACAGCTCGACTCGAAGTTCCACGCTGACGTCAGCTTTGTTCCTATTTGTATCGTTCAATCTAAATACTGCTAACAGGATCGCTGCTTAGAAATTGAGAAGTGGCTGCCAGCCTATTATTCAGAAGTTGCAAAGATGTTGCATGAAGAACTGCAGACAGTGTCCGAGCACTTCCTTGAGGTTGTATCGGTCGATTTAGGTGAGTTTGTAATCAGCTCGTGAGCTGTTATTGAGCGATGTTGCAGTCGTGCACGTAGTCAAAGCCATCAAAAGGAAGCTTACCGTTTGGTTGGAAAAATTCGTTTCGGATAATGTTAATTCGATTGATGGAGTTGTATTCGCTCTGCGGAAATCACAGGATTTCTTAGTTGATCTTTATAAACTACCATGCCTTTCGGAATCATCCGATTCGATAACAGAGATATTGACTTCGTTTGCTGCCGTTTTCATACCATTTTCTTCGAGGTTTGTTGGCTTCTATTCAAGTATGCACGTTCTAAATACTCATTTTAGATATTTGGATCTGGAATCGAAAAAGCTTTCATTATCTTCTGCTCAACTGCGAAGTTTATTGGAAGTCAGCGCCGATTGTCAATCTACTTTGAACTCGATAGAGAAGTCATCAGGTTTGAACGTTGGACCAGTTCTTTCCACTTTTTTAGCAAGTTGTCAGAAATACTATTTGTGGCTTGTCGTCAGGCTCTAAGCAGATGCCAATCGTTTGCTGAGGGGCTGAACGTTAAGAGCTTTCAACTCGCCGTTGACGCTTTCATCTCTGATTTCTTTGAGGTTCAACAGCAACAACGTACCTGTTTCACCCTCTTAATTGGCCATTTTCACTTAGCGTCTGCTCTTATGTCTCCGTCATATTCGCAAGCTTGCAGGACATGATTCCAACGATGCCGGCAGCTCCGAATGGTCATCGACTACCAGCGCATTCCGACTTGTTCGCTTTGCAAAGAACTTACGTATTCAGGTAGGGGTATCTGCTTGGATAGGTCTTCACATCTGATGCTTGCAAAGCTAGAAGCACTCGATACTGATTGCGTCACTTCCATCGCTCGCTTATTATCTCCTCTGATTAGCGAAAGTGAGCCTGGCGATCTGAGCATACAATTTTGTCGATTGCTGGTTCCGCAGCACAGGGCCACCCTGGACTATCTGTGCAACTTTGTTGATATCAGCCTGTCCGGTATGAGTGTTTATTGGTAACTTCCTTGGTTTCTAACTCCACTTAGCCGAAAAGAAATTGTTATCGCAATCACGAGCTTCGGCACTCAAGCTCGAAAAGGCCATGAAAACATTTGCCTTTGATACCATGCTGAAAGGCATTCGGGATGTCCTACGTGGCTTTAGCACTTGGCCGTGCTGGAACCAAGACGATTCGGTCAACGAAATTTCTTGCTTGCTTCATTGCGACTAAATTACTGTTGATAGGAAATGTCAGTTTTCTCATCACAGCCATCTGATTACATAACCCGAATGGGAGATCATCTTTTCGGATTTGTGCCTGAATTAGAGGCTCGCCTGAACAGTGGTGCGTTGTACCGAAATATCGTATATTGAAGATAATGTTGCTTTAGACGATACTGCAAATGAATCCGGAGATGATATGCTATTATGGCTACGGCAGCTATCATTTGGTGCCGTCGACGATGTTCTGGAACAAATATCCAGGCTGCCTTTATTGTCTAATTGCGGCGCCAAGTAATTTCTTTGTTCACTGTTCAATAGCGCATTTTGAATGTGTATTAGGCAGCTTGCTACGGATTTGGAGTACTTGGCTAACATTATATCGGCTTTGGGCATTGAGGCACCATCAAATCTCACTACAGTACAGAAGTCGTTGCTGTTATCCCCTCATGAGATTTCCACTATGAAGATTGACTCGAGAGCCGATCAGAATCGAGTTGAAGAAATCGCATCCATCCGGCAACAGTCTTCTCCAAAGAAGACTGTTAAGAATCAAATTAGTTCATAAGGGTGCTTTGCCATTGCCCTTTGTGGTAATATGGTACATAAATATATAAACCATGGAGGGCAGCTCTGGCTTCTCCGCTGACTGTATGTCGTTCATATCTTTCACCGAAAGAAGGCAAATGTTCAAAGTGCTGCAGTAATACAACATCACCCGCAAGCGAACTCCATCATCACCGAAAGCCACAATAAAGCGAAACGCAATCTGTTCTAATTTCCCAATGTTTATCCCCTTTTTTCCGACTTGACATCGCCTCCCAGAGTTGTGGGAAAACTCTCCGTGCTAAAGCAGCGGATGGCCAGATCGAGGGAAAAAGTGTCTAACTTGAGTTCGGCTCGGGTGAAGATAGGTCGGGATGCCGAGCGGTGAACGCTCACATCCGTTACGCACAAGTTGATGCTGACTGCTCCATTCCCACGAAAATTTCCATCTGTGGTTTGCTGAATTCCGAAGAAACGGGATTTCATGCGACTTGAGTGACTGCGTTAGTCTTCAGACAAAATCTGAGTCGCATCTGGTGTGTATGATCGCGACTACCGATACCAAGACCTACTCACTCCAGCAAGATGCAAAGCAGCCTGGCATGAACGCCGTCTCGGACCCCGGTTCGCCTGACGATGAATCTGCTACGACAGATGATGCCCCAAAAGGCAACTTCTTATGGAGTCGTAAAAAACTGTTTGCCGTCCTGCTGTCGGCGATGGCGAGCAGCTTAGCCTGGGCCGTCCAAGTAATGCTCCTTCATTATGTTATTGGTTCATGTAATCAGTGCTAGGTGGGTTATTCGACGCCAACTTTACTGCATTTGGGTATGCACCCAGATACGGTGGGATTAGCATGGCTTGCAGGGCCACTTTCAGGCATCATTGTTCAACCGTTAATTGGGATCCTGTCGGACAACTGTCAGAGTAAATTTGGGCGGCGTCGCCCCTTTATTCTGGGAGCCGCACTGTCGACCGCGCTCTCGCTAATTCTCTTCTCCCAAACGGAACGAATAGGACGCGCTCTGCTAGGCGAGAACGAGCTGCAGATAAAATTTAGCCTAAGTCTGGCAATATTCATATTTTGTATGATGGATTGCTCCATCAACGCAATGATGGCACCGACTCGAGCGTTGATTGCTGATCTTGTGCCGACTTCTCAGCAGAGCGAAGCTACCGCATATGTCAGCATCCATGACGGTCTTGGGAAAGCAACCGGGTATTTAATCGGATCTGTATGCGAATTTCCATTGTCGGACGATTCGACTTGTTCATAGTGCTTTCAGATCAATCTTGAAAAGTTGCTTCCTCGACTCGGTGGCGAGCTTCAAATAGTATTTATGGGCGCCGCTATCCTGATTGTAGTTTTCTGCTTGATAACCGTCTGCTTGGCAAATGACGATCGAAAATACGAAGGTGGATACAGCGGTCAACATCACAGTTCAGGGCCCAACTTCATTCGTGCTGTCTGCACATCGTTCGCCGTTATACCTCGTCTGCCCAAAGCAGTTCGCAGAGCCTTTTTTATCCAGTTCTGCAATTCATTCGCCTGGTTTTCATTCATGGTTTATGGAACCGACTATTTCGGTCAGCATATCAACAAAGGCTTACCTTGGGCTGTCACGGGTTCGGTTGATCGAATGAATTACGATGAAGGCGTTCGTATTGGGAACTTCGCTCTGTTTTTCCTGTCGATCACGTCTGCCGGATTCGCACATTGCTTGGCGGCTCTGATCAGACGATTCAGTCTAATATCGGTATTTGTGGTCGCCGAGTTGCATTTGATGTTGACCTTGCTGATTATGCCTTTTATCTCCACAAACCAAAGTGCAATTCTGCTCTACAGTGTGTTAGGCCTGACGTTCGCCGCAACGAATACGATCCCTTGGATGATTGTGACCAGAGAGATTTCTCGAATGCCAGAAGCTGGTGTCTTCTCTGCGACTTTTAATCTATCACAATGCCTCCCACAAATTATTGCTAGTCTGCTGAGCGGCCCGATTTTACTAAAATATAACGGCAGCGTTGCATCGATTTTCGTCATGGGTGCTGTTGGAGCGGGTTTGGCAAGCTGCATGATTTTAGCTCTGGTTGAAGAGCACCCAAACGAATACGAACAACTGGACGAAGGACAAACATCCAATGTATCGGTTGTTGTAAGATCTCATTGAACTAATACTATAGACTCAAAAATATAAAATATTACCATATAAGTGTTGAATCTCACATTCTGTTAGAACTGAGTACGAAATTGCGATCTGGGCAACAGAGACAAGTCGAAATATGAGTTATTCGTTTGGTAAACGATAAAGCAGTGGATGATGAACCATTATGGCCCACTTCGACGATGATTCAGAGGCAACTTTTGGCGTTTTAAGTTTTTACACGTCGAGGTTGTTACTGGAAAATGGAATCTAGCGCTGTAATTAACCAGTAAAGCGTTTTGTTGCAAATCTAGCATCGAAGGGCATCAGCGAGGGCCTAATTCCTGTACAGCCCATCGAAAGAACCCGAACAGAAATGGATGAACAGCCTGTGAAGCTGACCCAGCCTAGGCCATCAAAAAATATATCATGGCTTGATCTGTGGACACAGCAATTAGGCTAAGCAATATCCAATAGAATAGTTTCCGTACCGAAGCCACCCGTCACCCATGATGCGAATATCTTGGAAAATTACGAGGCTCAACGCTCGAGACGGGTCTGATGGAATGCCAAGAATGTCTATCAGAAATTTAAACGATGTGTTAATAATTGAATAGTAATACAAACCGAGGCGATTTTTCATCAGATCCGTCGCCTTCGCTGTTTGTGTCACGTGCAGTTTGACATTAGGGGATATGTAAGCAGTAAACAGGAAAGGAGGGCCTAGATGAGATAAGGTGACATAGGCAGTAGCAGCAACGGTTTATACCATCAACATGGTCAATTCGGGCAAGTCCAGCTAATAACAGTGACTGGCCTTGCTTTATTCTGTATGAAACGGGAACAATTGGTTTCTTGATGGCAATCAAATCGCGCTCGTCCGAAGTTAATCGTCGCAAGAGCGGTAGATCGGCATACACTCCAGGGGTATCAAATAACTTGACCGCCGATTTGGAAGCAGGTCCCCGAACCGTAAACGGGATGATACTACCAATAGAAAAATAAAAAACAATTACAAAGGTGCAATATACAGAAGACGTCATACCCGAGTGTTGTGCCTGCGATGTTTGAAGTCGTGACCGGGATCTTCTCACTGATTTCTTTCACATCGTCTTTTATACGAACTCGACTTTTGCGAACTCCTCGGTTGACGCCTTTAATCATCCCTTTTTGTAACAGATGATTGATGAACCTAGACCGCGTTGAAAGCAGTATTCTCAGTAGTAAAACCAAACATACGTGCTTTTGCCAACATTGCAAGACCCAAGCACATAAATATCGCGATTGGTTCGCTCTGCTAGCTCTTGGGCGTCGTTGATTAGAGCCGGCACACCTTGTCCTGTTCTCGAGCTTATCACGTGAACGCTACGGGCAGAGATGTGCATATCCCGTGCTTGAGATCTCACCCATTCCCTGAAGGTAGGTTTAATGGTTGTTCAAGCAAACAATCTGAAACCAACCTGACGCGCATTAACGATGCGCCCTTAGGAAGGAGATCAAATTTATTTGCAATCAAAATAACTGGATTCGATCCGCCAATTATTTCAGTCAAACCTGGGAAGACAGAAGCTTGGAAATCGGTAACATCGATCAGCTTCATAACAACTGAACTTCTGACTGAAAGCAGCATGCATTCAAAATGTTGCAGTTTGAATAGTAGAGAATAACCTACGGCTGTCACCCAATATTTGATTTTTGAGGGCAGTTCGAAAATCATCGGCGACGATGTCCTGCATTTGACCCTGAGGCAGTCCATTATATGTTAATTGATGGCATCGCATGCAGATTAGGCTGTGCGACGCTTCCGAAATCGCTGTATTCTCATCAATGCCGTCTTTGATCAAGGTCTCGGCATGACATCTTTTAGCTTCAACAATATGTTCAGGCAAGTACCTGAACACATATTGATATGTCAAAACGGATGCCAACGACATTGGATACCCGGGTTTCGAATGATCGCTGGTGTGAAATTGTGCACCGCAACCACAGCAGTTTCGTAATGGCAGCTGGAATGTAGGGACTGATTCTCGTTTCAGCTCAGTAGAAGGAGCCAGGCACGAAGACAATGCCCTGACGTGACTTTTATCTGCGATTAAACAACGTAAAGGGTGTCTGTTATAATGAACAATGAATCGGGTCCACCTTGATAATACCATGTTGTTCACTGACTACAGTGCCATAGAAATTGCGTTTCCAAGGAGAGTGTCATCCCCAGCTCGTGAAACCCTAAACCCTGATTATACACCCAGAAGACAATCATGGATGCTTCGTTGGTCGTTTTCAAACGAATCATCCGACTCGTTTATCGTTTTGGATGTAAATAAAAAAGAATCATTGTCTATTAGAATTCGTCTGGACCCATGCTGTTGATGAACAGGTTGCTGGAGTTTTATGACATTATCGCTCATAGCCATATGCACTAATCGATAAGTCACTGATTACGAAGCGCAGAGCATAGAACAGCCACAATTTGTGTTTATTACAAAGCCAGCGGCGGTCGAAATGTGTTGTTGCAGCCAGCAGGGTGTGACTGGCAATCGCCTGCTCCAAAGATTTGTGACGGCCGTCCCCAGGAGGGCGGGGATACCGGATATCTAGCCAATAAAGAAAACAAGGGAGGCGTTGCGAGACCCATCGGCCATAATCGACTTTCCCGACGACGCCATCAGATCTCGCTGCTCTGTCTCTGTCTCTATTGGCCGTCTCTCTGCTATATAAAAGCAGCCACAGCCACTATTTAATAGCTGCGCACTTCGTCTATCTATAATATTCATAGTTTCATACTATCACCCGTTATCATCTTCGTCGATCAAGAGACCCGCCCAAGTCGTCGTCCAGTCGCCAGCCACAGTCGTCGCCGCTGCCATGTTCGATTGGTTTTTCGATATCCTCGGCTCGCTCGGGTTCTGGAATAAGAAAGCTCGGATCTTGTTTCTCGGCCTGGACAATGCCGGCAAGACGACGCTCACCCGAATGTTAGTAGATAAGAAGGTGATGCCCGTTTCGCCGTCTTCTATATGCTCATGAACCTAAATTTTGTCGCAGCTTTCGTCCATGGCGCCAACCAGACACCCTCAAGGTGACGAGATCCAGGTATGGAAGCTTATCCCGTGGTTTTAACAATCTGTGAATGTTTTCGGCAGTATAAAAATATCAGATTTAAGACTTTTGATATGGGAGGTCATGCGGTCGCTCGACAGCTCTGGGCCGATTATTTCACCAATGTGGATGCCGTCGTTTACGTCGTTGACTCTTATGACAAGACTCGATTCCCAGAGACGCGCGCCGAGCTGCAGAAGCTGCTGGCCGACCCATCCCTGTCCAAAGCTCCGTTCCTGGTGTTCGGCAACAAGATTGATATGGATGGCGCTGCCAGCGAGGAAGAGCTGCGAGAGGCACTGGGTCTATCGAAGATGACGACGGGAAAGGAAGGGCGCCCTGGGAACGGCATTCGTCCCATTGAAGTTTTCATGTGCAGTGTACTTCGTCGTTCGGGATACATTCAGGGCATCGAATGGCTATCGCAATACGTCTAAGCCAGACAACCTCCTCAATTCCAAAAATAAAACTTTGCAAGCATCTCTACTTACAGCATAACAGTTTGCAAACCGAGATGAAATTCCACTTAAAAAACGGGGAAAATCGCCACCAACATAATCGGAGAATGTTGAAAAGTTTCATAACATTTTGGTGGGCGTTATGATTGGATTCGGAGCCAGCGGATTCGGTATGGAGGTCGGATGTTGGTTTTCGAATGGCGTCTGATGATGGCTTGCTGCAGGCGGGACGCCCGTCACCAAAGCCCTCCTAATCCTGACGCTGACCTCGTCGCTGCTGTTCGGCATCTCCAAGAACAAGCTGGTGTCGATGCGCCAGAGCTTCCAGGTCGGTCGTTCTTCATTGGGATGGGCTCTCTCTCCCTCTCTCTGAATGTCTTCAATAGATCTGGCATCTACTCATCTATCCATTGACGTTTACATCAGCCATCGAGCTGCTGATTGGCTGCCTGATCTTATACCCATTCCGAACGTTTGAACGTCTTTTCGGATGCAGGAAATTCGCGGTTCGTTCGTTTTGTGGAATGAACAAAGTTTCTGAACGTATCTGTTGCAGTCTTTGCTGGTCTATCTATTCGCAGGTTCGTTTTTGATCCAGTTAGTTTCATTCTGTCTTGGTCGAGATCGTTATCTGGCATCTGGACCTTATGTCATCATCTTCGGCCTGTTTGTCGATTTCTATTTCATCATTCCGGCGGTCTCATCTGTAAAGGTATTCGGCGTGCAATTTAGCGAGAAGCTCCTCATGTACGCTGCCGGCTCTCAGGTCTTCAATACTTTCCCCTTTTGTTCAACTATTTGATTCTGTTTTTAGCTGGCGCTGCTAAATTTGTCGTCGTCTTTGCTGCCGAGTCTGTTTGGAATTGTTTTAGGCCTGCTGCATAGAGTAAGCTTTCTGCCCTTCCAGAAACTGCAAATCCCCGAAACGGTTGCTGCGTTTTGCGACCAAACATTTGGGCCGTTGCTAGCCGCGAACGCAACCGAAAATGGCGCTCATCGGCAGGTGCGGACGATGTCGAACGGCGACGTCCAAGATAGTCGAACAATGCTTCCGCCTCCGAATGAGAACGATGTCACGCGCCTTGTTGGAATGGGATTCAGTGAAGATGTCAAAACCGGTTTATTGTGTAAAAAACGTGAGAATTTGATATATTCGCTTACAGGCAGTGAGAAGGGCGTTGGCGCAGACGTATAATGATATTCATCGAGCAACCGAAATTTTATTGGAAGGCAGCCGGTAAATCGAACCGAACTGGGCTGTTGACCAAACTTAGCCATATTCACATATTCGCTATAATACAGTCTCTGAGTTCATTTCTCACATACAGGCTGAATGTCCACAGATCATGTTCGTGAGTCCAAACGCGAGAGAATTCGGAGCCGAGATTCGTGCTGGGAACAGTGGTTGTTCCGACGAACTGATCGCCAGTAGTTCCATTATAGATCGAGAGCAATGTTGCATCGATCTGTTTGGAATGATAGAGCGGATTGGTTGTAGACGGTCCAGCTTCAATACTGATTCGTTCATCAATGTTTTTAAGTGTCGAAACAATTTCTGTAATTGTGGTATCACTCGGAACAGTGATCGTGCTGACCATGCGCTTAAGAGATTCTTCAGGGAGTCGAAGTCGATTTTTGCTGTTCCCGCAGACGATGATTACTGATCCAGGAGCGCTTAACAACGAAGGATGATTAAGTGGAATATCACCAGATCTGGTGAGGATCATAGTTGTGGGCTTATAGTCAAATACGTGTGCGAATCGACTGGCTTGAAATCGGGTCGTCATTTTTGGCTCCTGTCTCAAAATCTCAGCCGTCGTGATAATCGTCGACGAGCATGCTCGGCTGGCTTCCAGCAAATACCGATCGATTGCGGATCTAGGAGAGCCGGGCCGGATACGAATGCATCGGAATCCGTCGCCGGAACCAATCACGGACGTCACATGAAGGACGGAGGGCCGGGATCGCAATGCTTTCAAATAGTGCAATAACGTCTGTCGAGCATCCGCTATATGCATCTATGTCGACGCATGCACCTAAACTCCGACGAAAACGGTCTCGGCCACTTCGAACCGTTCCTCAACGAGTCATACATACGTAGGTGTGTATTTCAGCAATGGAATTGTCAAGCGTTCGCAAAGTGTCAACAACCAATTTTTGTGAGTAGTTTCGAAACTTCACGGTTTTTTGCTGCAATGACCATCGTTGCATTGGGACCGACTAGTCAAAACTAGGGAAACTGAACATGCTCTTGAATATATACGCCTCATCTCTGCTATTTTATTAAAGCAAACGTTGCCAATGCAACTGGAATGAAAATCGCAGTATTCTTAACAAATGACAATGAAGTTAACGAGGAATTTATTATTTGGTACAGACCATATACACTACACATTATATATAAATAAACAGCATCAGTCCTCAAGATCAGCCTTCCGTCTCTTTTGATATTCTTCAGTGAGCTCTTTCTGATGCTCTCTGACAACAGGCTGATGGCGACTGTACTCCATGGAGAATTCGCCTTTGCCCGCCGTCGCAGATCGGAGATCGGTCGAATATCCGAACATGAGATTGAGGGGAACTTCTGCCCTAATCGTGCATGTAGCTCCAATCGTATCACTACTGAGAATCAGGCCACGACGACGGCTGAGACCCGACATGGCAGCCCCCTGGAATTCGCTTGGAACATCAACCTACCATAATAATTGAGACCTATAAGAAATCCCAAGCATCACAACATACCTGAACAGTCATGATGGGCTCGATGACGATCGGAGCGCCGTTTTTGAATGCCTCTCGGAATGCATACTGTGCACAGATTCGGAACGCCATTTCCGATGAATCAACAGCATGCGCCGCCTAAAACCAAGTTATCAACATCTACCAAATCATGGTTATATCATTATACTGACTCCATCTTGCAAGCGTACACGAACACCAACGCAACGATGCCCTATCAACACTCCCTGCCCCCTGTCATGCATAGAGATCAGCCTCCGAACATTATCCACAGCTAAATGCGACGTACATGGCGTGCTGGAATCCCTTCTCGATGGCCGCCACGTATTCCGGAGGTATCGCATTCCCGATTAGTTCGTTCACAAACTCGAACTGTTCACCGCTGTTGTGGTCTAGCGGCTCCATGACACCAATGACACGGCCGTACTGACCCGCCCCTCCCGTCTGCTTCTTGTGCAAGTAGTCAAAGCGGACCCGTTTGGTGATGGCCTCTCTACAGAACAATCAATGACAAGGGCAATTGAGCAATGAAACGAAATGAACTTGTAGTTAACTCGGGGAGGCGATGTGATCGTCTCGACGCCATACTCTCGCAGTAATCGCTCAACATAGATCTGCAGATGGAGCTCGCCCATACCAGCAATGATCGTCTGCTTATTCTCTTCATCATACGAGACACGGAAGGTCGGATCTTCCTTCGTGAACCTCGAAATCGCCTAAATTCCAAGAAATCAGTTGCCCGCAAAAGCAAACAAGAGACCTGAAACACCACTCGAACGTAGAAAAAGAAAGGTACAGTGAGAGACTTTTGAAAAATTGACGTTATCTTTGGCGTTTTTGGTTTTAACGGCGAACGACATGACCGGATCGGGAACGAACATGGATGTCATGGAGTAATTGAGAGAGCCATCGGTGAATGTGGTCCCTGAGCTACATTCGACCCCGAACATGGCCACGATCTCACCAGGACCAGCGCTCGTAATATCTTCCTGTAACGAAATTGTAACGTGGACCATGTAACGAGAAGTCCAGAATCAATTCACCATTTCATTACTGTGCATACGAACAAGACGTGGAACCTTAACCGGTTTCGAGCCCGGTTGAGAACAATTGTATATATAATCGCCTTTCTTTAAAGTTCCTGCGCAATGAAAAAATATAAACTATTGTCTGCGAGCAGATTTCTAATGGCAACCTTGATAAATTCGTGTATACGTCAGCTGCCCGAACCGGCTCTCCTCAAGTTTAAACGCTAGATTGAGTTAGATGCCGATCTAAAAGTGCAGTCACCTCTCTGATTACCGAGTGCAACTAGAGGCAGGTCAGGGCGTGATACCAGATCGACCGGGTTTTCATCGTTCGCGATGTCCAAAGCCTTATTGCTGACCTCGTCAGGACGTGGCAGGAACGAAACGACGCCATCCAGCAGCGGCTGGACGCCCTTATTTTTGTACGCGCTTCCTGTATAAAACAATCGTGAGCACCGACTTGGGAGCATAACCAAAATCTTAAACGAACCCATAAAGACTGGAGCGAATTTGTTGGCGATTGTGGCGCGGCGAATGGCCGCCTTGAGTACATCTGAGGGCGGATCCTCCTCCATCAGGAAATACTCGCCGATAGTATCGTCACATTCGGCAAGACGTTCAATAAGCAAATGTCGATACTTCTTGTAATCGGCCTAGAGCTCTCTCAGATCAGAAATGAATATTACGGGACGACCCATTTACCTGGATTTCATCAGGCATCGACACAGATACCACGTTCTCCCCATTCGGCCCATCGAATTCAAAACATTCGCCCGTGATTAAGTCGGCGATGCCACGATGATTGCCTTCGAGACCGATGGGGATCTGTACCGCCATAAATCGCTCGGCAGTGTCACATACAATGCCCATACCTGGACGGCGGCGGCGTTCAGTTCCAGGATGCGCCGGACGTCTTCAACAACGCGATACGGGTTGGCGCCGACCCGATCGAGTTTGTTCACGAAACAGATTCGTGGCACCGAATATCGTTTCATCTGACGATCGACCGTCATCGATTGCGATTGGACGCCGCCGACGCCGCACAGCCTGGATAAAGCGTGTTGGGAGATGGGAGGTCAAGCGATACGGGCGGCGACGTACACAAGAATGGCTCCGTCCAGGACACGAAGCGCTCGCTCGACCTCGATTGTGAAGTCGACGTGGCCCGGCGTATCAATGATATTGATATGGGAGTCTTTCCATTTCGTGAATGTCGCAGCGCTCTGAATCGTGATGCCCTAATTGCAGATTCGATTAGTGTGAACCAATGAAATAATTTGGTTTTGAACGTTCTATTTGAAAGCGATTCAATATGAAACCTTTTCTCGCTCAAGCTCCATGGAGTCCATTTTAGCTCCGACCCCATCTCTTCCACGAACGTCATGAATTTCATGGATCCTCCCTGGGACGTGAGATGAAGCCCTATCCAGTTTCATGCAAATGATGATTACCAGTAAAGTACAGGATGCGTTCTAATCAAGTCAATTCAGAATCAGCAGAGCGATTTCTGTGAATGAAATTTTACCTGTCAATGTGGTCTTTCCGCTATCAATATGAGCTGAAATCCCGATATTCGTAATAGCCTTTTCGGCAGCTGCGATTCAGCACAAGTCGAGAGATGTTTCGAAACCGACCGACCTGCGACGCCGCCGAAAATAAGCGGACCCTAGATCGATGGGCCTGGCTTTGGAGCAGACCTGACGTCTGTAGACACCGCGATAGGAACATGAATAATTGGGCAAATGATAGAGATGATGATGGGGTCACTCCTGTCCAAGGCCCAATGACAGTTGGATGGGGGTCACCCCAACGCACCATTGCAAGCCGTACACACATGTAGACACTTCCATAAAACCCTAAACCCTAGATCAAAGAAGCACCCAGCTTCAAGATTGGCCGAGGCGATTCCCGAATGGTAAAATGGAAGCGCTGGGACAGTTAATTGGAATTTATTTCAGTCATAAAGTGATATCATTTGAAGCATAATAATGACGACGAGTGGGTCGAGAATCAGGTTGATCAAGAATATGACAATCAGGATTTCTATCAGGTCTGGGCGCTCTTCAACTGTTGCTGTTGCTGCGAGATCGCCAAATGTAGCTGCTGACATCGAAGCGTCCTCTCGCGGAATTTAGCCTCGAGACCTTGTAGGACGCCGGCCGCGTCAACCTGAATCTTCTTACGCTTAGCATTCACTGCCGAGCGAATCAGCGATCTATCGAAAGATTACGGAATACAGCAATACCGATATTCTGTTCAGTTAGAGCGCCGTGCAAATGGCTCTGTAATTCGGCCAACTCATTCGCCATCATGGTTGTATATTGCTCGTATGCTTTGTCAGAATACTTGCCGGTCAGATTGGCATTTAGTGCCTGAAATTCGAGCATTTCTGCCACAATCGATGATTGATTGACGCTTGCCAGGGCAGCATCGGGGTCGTTATCATCAGGAAATTCAACCCTATAAATATGAAAAGACATGTATTAGCGACTGATCAGCACAATACAGTATATTTGGAAATCCTCAAGATAAACATTGAACTCACTTGGATTTAGGACGTGCAGAGTTCGGCTCGCCTCGTTCGATACGTTCGAACTCGGCCTGGGCCAGCGGCGACAGGTTTAGCGAAACAGCCGGTGCCAGATTCGGGTGAGATTCCAGAAAGGGCCCGGATCGTGACAGCTCCTCGTTTATCAAAGACTCGGCTTGGGCCTTGGCGGCACCCGACCCATACACCTCTTCGACGTAGGGTAAGCCATCCAGCAACGTCTCCAAATTTGACATCAACATGAGACGCAACAATTACTGCGAGAACACATCCAAGGCGTTGCCGGTAATTGTATGTAGGAGAAAGCAAACATCACATTTGGGATATTTTCATCGAATATTTCTGTAGATTAATAGATGAGAGGTCTGGTGATATATTGATGCTATTAATTAAATGATGCCTTGACGTTTGAGATCGTCGAAAGTCTTCTTCTTGAATACATTGCCCTGCTTGTCCTCCATTTCTTCGTCGTTCTCGGGCCTCCATTCGCGCGACTTCTCCAGCAGTTTCACCTAGGAAGGCGGACTATATGGGCAACCAGACGTCGGTCCAATGAGCAGCAGATACCTTCTTATAGAGAGCCATCGCGTCTTCGATACTGGTGACGTACTTGAAATGATGGGAGTTGGGTATCTTGAGCGCCTTCATTCCATTGACGTGACGCCATTCAGTGAAGTGTCGTTCGAAGTTACGCGGACCCATATAAGCATAATTGCCACAAATCTCGCACCGATATTCAATATTGAGACCGTGCAGTTTATACAACCAATATGGAATAGGTTTGCCATCCCATCCTATGACGTATTAGAAGATTAAACAGCATGACGATCAAAATGCCATTTACCGAGAGGAACATTCTTTGGATTGTAGAGGACGCCCTCGTCGTCTGATTCCTCTTCGGATTCTTCCTCTTCTTCAGAGAAATCGTTGCGTTCGGCCTGAAAACCCAAAATGATGACGAGCCATTTAGCAAAATGATAATTACTTCAATTTCTTGATAGGTTCTGGTCTGTTGAACTTCAACTCGGGATCGAGTAGCAGCAATGACATCGCTCAGCAGCTCAGCAAATACCTCAACTTGATAGAGCTTAAACTGAAGCCCTGTAAGAGAGCCGCCTTGCTGAACTTTCTTCAAATGCTTCGCAGATCTCAAATGTGCATCCATCACAGAGAGCTTCGAGAACCGTTTCACGCAATGGCCACAGTATAGACGATCGTTCATGGCCACATTCGTATTGAAATCTTTGGCAATTTGAGATTCGATCTGAGTTGATATCACTAAAAAAAGGTGAGACAATTGGAAAAGAATCTCACTTTCTCGACTGGATATAACGGATGGATTTTGGAATGGAAATCCTTCAGATAGGACAGTAAGGCGTCGACATATTCCGACGACCCAGCACAAGATGGAATGTTGCGATGGAATGTCGCCAAATATTCCGAATAATCAATTCGTTTCTTGCCTTTGAACGCTGGAAGATTGACGAACCTGGAAAAGATCAGTGACGATACAAGCAAATGCTGCCAGAGAATAAATCCAGCATTGATTGACAGCAGGACCAATAAAACACAGAAACGAACCTTTCATGAAGATGAACCATGTCGACATATTTGCCGAATTTCTCTTCACCCGTAAATCGAACTGGGAGCTGCTCTTCGATGTGTTCAATGGAATGAGCATTCCCGCTCCCTCCTCTGCCATTTCCTGCCAGACAGGTTTAATACGACTTGCATGTCGGGTATAGATCGCCATCATACCATTGGAATAGCCGTTATCGTAATTGGATCGGGCCTGCCGATGCGATTCTCTCAGCGACTTCAGCTCTTCGTAGAACAGCTGGAACATGTTGCTCGGGTTAATACGATCTAATTCCTCGGCAAACGTCCTAAATGTAATCAGGAAAGATGCAGGAAGAATTGTCAGGCTCAAACCTGTCTTCGTCCTGATAAATCTTTACAAGCGACAGATTATTTTTATAGATGGATTCCAGATTTGATTTCAATCGGTGCTGTTGCAACAGATCTCCCTTATGCTAAAACAAATCCTTTAGCGGCAGTTTCGATCCGATCTACAACGTCCAGACCGTTTTCGGTTTGCACTTGACGAAGTCGTTGACGACATCGACTTTCAGGCGTTCATTGTCTTCGTGCAGGGCCCGGGCATGTTCCACTATCGAGGAAACCATTGGTGCCGACAACCGGGCCTATCACAGTCGGGATGCGATAAGCAAATCTGAGAGACACAAAACCCTCTCCGTAGCGCAGCTTCACCTATTAAACCTGCTCAGAAATATTTTGCGACTATTTCTAGCTATATCTCCACACAGCCTCAATTTTCTCCCTCTGAAGTCTGAACCTCACTTGTTACAGCCATTGATTATGAAGTACATTTATTATGATTACAATGAATAATACGATCGACGATCGGATCTAGCTAGCGCGGTCTTGCTGTCGTTTCACATAGTCTTTGATTGAGCTCATCGAGTTGATCACATTGGCCGGAATCAGCAACAGCAGCGATCTAGTTCGCTGAACGCCGTCGTCCAGTGACAGTATCAGCGGCTGGAATACAAGGAAGTATGATGCCGTACTAGCCAGGACAACGGCCACAAGCAAGATGATCTGCTGCGTCCCCAGCGATCCGAAAAAGTTCTCCGAATTGGCGATGTCGGAGTCGACCGATCCCTCCATCTGCAAGAACGTGTAATCGATAGCCATGACCGTAGCCAGATTGAAATCCCGATTGCTGAGCGTTTGGTTGACTTGTGTCCAGGTTCGGGGCGTGTAAGGACCCAAAGGAAGAGGACCCGTCATTGTGATATTACGATTGGAACGGAATGCCATCGCCGCCATTCGCGCTGCTTGTAAGAATCGGGCGATGGCGAAATTCAACCCATCGTTCATGAACGACGAATCGAATGCTAGACACTGTGCTTGGGTCGGCGTCGTCGCTTGCCAGTTGGAACAACCGCTGTCGAAAGCCAGCTCATATTCCGAAGCGGAAATGTATTTCCGTTCCAGCTGTCCGACGAAAACGTTGCCGGCGGCACCAAACATCGTGAACTTGTTGTGTAATTGAAGCAGATTGAGTTCCCTTACAACCTCATCGTAGCTAAAGCCGAATTGGTTGGGAGGGTCGCCGCCAACTCCGGCTCCATACAGGATCAGTGAATGCAGGACGAGAACCGATTGTGACGTTCGCATCATCGTATAGTCCATATCGCCACATTTAGTGTGAATGGTTTCCTTATTGGCAGGATTCTGGACGATCAACGAGATGACAAGAACGATATAGGCGGTGACGATCACCACCAGAATATACATTCGAACGAGAAGCAAAACGCGATCCCAGCTGTTTCCATTCCCAATTGAGAGTGTCCTTGTAGGCCCCCTATTATTGTTAATTTGCTTGATGTCGATGTCGGCCAGATTTCCACCCGCGTTTGAGTTCTCAGTCGACCGATCGGTTCGCTTTTGTTGCCCATTCTGAGTTTGCAACATTGTGTTGTGATCGCCTTGGCCACCAGGGGCATCGTTGACGCTAAAACTGGTGTTGATCTGTGCATTCAGAAAACTTTCGTATCGATCTTGAAATCGCTTCTCAATTTGTTGAATCTACAATATCAACGGTCAACATGGCGCTGACAGACAGTTTACGGGACATTACAATATCGATCGGAATTTCTAGGAAGAATCCCATGATTTCTGACTCGTCTTTTTCCAGGGTTCTCACCACTAAAAATCATCATCTAAAGAATCCTGTTGGGTTTGTTTCCAGGACTTACAAGGTCGAAGTAGCATCCAGAGCAGGATAACAATAACGATAATGGATACCACAGACAGCAATATCCAGATATTGAACGAACTCGTGAGCATAATGATACTCTGATCGACGAAATCGTTCGCCGTGACATTCAATGCCGACATGTACGAATTGTCAACATCCCTCACGTTCTGCATCATCAAATAGACCAGGTCGCTGCGCTCATCAAACTGACTCAATGGCAAGATAGCGGCCATCTGCCCCTGGCTGGCTATATATGCTGCGGCATCATGCAGAGACATCGCCTTGAGAAGCTCGTGCTGGCCCTGACGAATACGGATGTCGACGAGCGAGATCGCACTCTCATCAACAACCTTCGTTACAACCAATGAATGAACGAGATCATCGGTCTGGACCAAGGTGTTGGCTGAATCCAACTGAACCGAAATCAACACGTTCGATCACCATTGGCAGATTGGATGATACCAGATTTGAACGAATAAAGGGTTCTGTTAAGCGCCCAGGCAGAGTAACTCCATGATTGATGAGAACCATGCAATAAGTAAGGAAGGCGAGCTGGGAGAAGGCCGTCCGTCGCATACTGGCGGCTTTCACCAGCGACAGATTCGACATAACTGCGAATACAAATTCAGGAAGTATGTTGGTTGGATCGAGATCAATACCGACATCGGAACAGTTGCATATATTGATAGACAGCAATGCCGACGATCAAACCGACGATGATCAGTTGCGCTAATCGATAGATTCGCTGGAAGTTAAGTAGTGTTCTACAGACAATGAAATGCCATGAATGCGGATTCATAGAAAACCAGGATGCTGAACTGACCTGTCCATCGTCCTGCCTTTCCGAGACATTTCTGATAATAACAGACTCACCGAAGAGCTGACATTGGAGCTGGTAGCCCCAAACTCGCTCTGGTCGCCTTTCACTTTGGCTACCTCATTGCCTTCGGTGATCGCTTTCTGAACTGATGACGGCTTCACGCCACCGATGTGGCTGTGTCGGCTGTGCTGCGATTTATTACTGCGACTGTGCTGGCTATGATGAGAGCCAGCAAGTTCGTCGACTGGCGGCATCGTGAACGTCTTCTCAGTGTCAGTATTCGCTGGAACCATTCGTAAGCTTGTTTCCAGCGATTCGGATGCCGTTTCGTCGACGGGTTCGGTCTCGTTTTCCGATTCGTATTCTTCCTGGTCCTCTTCTTGCTCATCGTGATCCTCTTCCTCGCCTTCTTCTTCACTACCTGTTTGATCATCGTCCTTTGAATCCTCGTCGCTTTTATGTTCGGAATGCGAGGCCGTCTTTGGAGTCGATTCATTTTCGGAGTCGACGTCCTTCGACGGACGGCTGTAACTCGATCTGGTTTTCGCCCTTCTCCGAAACGACGGACTGGATGACACGGATCCAGACACCGAGCCATCTTGCTCTCTAATGGCGTTGCCAGATGAATCTTGCTCGCTCGGCTTATTTCGAAATCTAATTCGCAAGACTTCGGCGTTCTCGCCATGGTCGATTGGATACACATCGAATCGTGCGTTGACAACATGGACAACATTATCGACAGTGATTTTAATCTCGATTCCTGGCACATCAAAATTGGCAACCAAATCCGTCTCCAGAAAAGCTTTCTGGTGTTCGTCATAGCGTGGAATGAGATCTCGGATTTTAACTTCGTGTGCATCGACCGATTCTTTCGTGATTGAGAAGAATTCCAGGGCAGTAGCTGATACGGTGGTGACCAATCCATCCCGGCTGTCAATTACTAATTGAGCATCTGAAAGATTCGTTGCACTGATTACAGCCAGAAACGAAAGCGTCGACATGTTCTCAACAAATACTTTCAGAAAGAAAATGGCGTCCAAAATGAGACCGGATCGAAGCAATATTACTAGCAGAATGCGATTCTCGAGATGGCGCGTATCGCCGGTTGTCAAGTTCCGTCTAACAATCATATCATGCTTGCGAGCGATCGGTTCTGGAACTGCAAACAAACCAATCAACAAATAAAAAAACACTGAAAAATTCGCCTACTGATTAGCTCAACACGTTTGCCTATGAAGGATGCTCTTGGGATTCCGAATAGATATTCGGCTGCAGAGTTGACGTTAATAATCTTGCCTAAAGTTCTGCTGTCACCGCTCATGACAATAACTGCTGATTGATCGGAAAACAATGCTGATCGGAATGACAGGTCGGCAACCGAGGTGCGATTCTGAGCATCTTCGATGGTCCTAGCGCGGTCCAAAAGACGCTGACCTTGTCCAGGATCATGTGCGATGTCGGTCAGGAACTTGCTGTATTCGGTCAAGGTGCGAACCGATCGACTATAAATTTTCAGCATCTCTTTGTAAGCCAATCTGGCCGCCCTTTCGTCTTTTCTCATATTGTCTGCTAACGATAGGAGTAGGTCGCCATCCGGAGACGGCTGCCGAAGTTCGCCCCAAAAGACAGCCAGAGTTCGCGTCAAGGCCTTTTCGTGATTCACTGCGGTTTTGAACGATCGCTCGTACTGGTTGAATTCGACAACTTCACGATTCGCTTCAGAATCGAGAATTGCTCTTTCATTGTCTCTTTGAGTGCGGTATCTAACAATCTTCAGATACTATCAGAAAAGAGCGAACGGGATAGACGTACATTAAATATTCTACATCGATACCGGTTGAGAGGGCATCCGCTTTCCCAAGATGTTCGTACCCAACAAAGTTAATCTTCAGGAACTGAAAATACAGAACTGCGATACGAATCTGGAGATATGCAGAGCTCGAGAATTTCGAGATTCCTGTCTCGAAGACTTCCAAAGTCTCTTTGTATCGTTTCGATAAAATCTCGTTCGCAGTCGCAGTGATTCCATTGCGATCGGCGTCGTCATTCTCGAAAATAGCGAGCGAAGCAGCAATGCGTGCACTATGTGCTTCTTTCTCTGCCTGATGAAGAATCAAGCGACTTTTCAGCTCAATCTCGAATGGGTGCCCTAATTTCTCGGAAGGCATCTTTCGAACAAATTCCAGACGCATCATAGTTAGCACGCAAGAGCCGCCAATAATCAATGGCATTCCTATTCAAGGGTTGGATCAGGGCGGAAGTACACCACATGATTACCTGCAAACAACATATAAACAGGACCAGCTACCGTTGGGTTATCGATGAAAATGGCCACTGCATAGACCAACCCAGCCCACGTTAGTAGGCTGAATAAACTCGATCGTAGCAACAGCATTCGATTGTTGTAGTCGGGCAGACTCCAAGCATAGCTGTATGCAAGGAACCCGCCCCCGAACATTATCACAATCATAATGACGATCTGAGAGGATGAGAACGAACAAACCGCAACGCATATTGTTTTGAATAGAAAATAGCCAAGCTCAACTTGAGGCGACGCCCTGGAAATATACGATCTGGAGGTGACCGAGGTTGGTGGCAAAGCGATGACCGCAATAATTGATATAAATATGAGAACGAGACCGACTAGGATTCCAATAACACCAAGTAAACTTGATGTCATAATCTGAGCGAAAAGAATGTTCAGCGTGGGAATGTATAAAATGCTTGTCAGCAACTGTAAGCAGATGGCGATAGCTTTCAGCAGATATCCTTTCTCTGCCAGTTCTTTGCTCACGACTAATGCCAGGAACGCGCCGGCATTAAGAACAGTAGCGATACATGCAATAATAAAGGCGCCTTGCTTTCCAAACAGCCCGACATATGCGCCTGCGTCGACCAGGCCGCACAGCGTTCGAAAAGTAGCTGTTGCTGATGGTGAAAAAACTAGCACGGATGCGTCATCAGGAAGGATAAAACGAATTAATTGTAAGAATTCGACAATGTAACTGATGGACCAGAAGGCATTGAAAGATGTTGAAAGCGCCTGCAGACCGAGATTGTACGAAACATCAAAGAGCCCCAATCGAATGGTTTTGGCAAGCTCCAAAACATTGAAATCCCGTTCGTCACCAAGTTTTTGTACATCATTAATCTCATCAGTAGGATCAGACATAAAACCCGCCTAGCGTGGAACCCACGCCGATCCGATTGGGAATACTGTCTTGGAAATGACGTCTGAAATGTGGATGGAGTGTTAGGTCACAGAATTCAGCATCACCCTAACTAAATCGTTTAATGCTCAGGATAAATATTTCGGTTATAAAAGCAAATCCAAAGTCATCATCAAAACGAACCCGCAGATTCCCGACCATGTCGATATCCTTGTGTTGCCCTTCAATGTCGACTCGGGTAGAATATCATCGAACACCACGAAAACCATAGCTCCTAATGGGCAGTACCCTTTCAATACAGAACAACAATCACGAATTTGGATTTGCCTGCAGCGAATGACATAATCCAGGGCAACATCGGTTCGCATATCGACACTAAATAAGCACCAAGGACACCGCTGATAGGCTCCACCATTCCAGACAGCTGACCAACAAAGAATGCCTGCCAGCATCTGAACCCTCTAGTTCTCTTGGATTATGTGTCCGAACCTGAGATGAAGAGAACCCAGCCCGTTGCAGCGGAAGCGAAACTGCCAGGCCTTCGGGCATGTTTTGCAGTCCGATTGCTAAGGCAAGAGCATTGGCCCTCTGCTTAGGCATGGTGGCATAGGCGACACCAACAGCCAACCCTTCTGGAATCTAACCTCGACATTGAATGAATGACACTATTAGAGACTCTATCTATCCACCGACATTATGAACGGTAACAGCAATCACTCTAATACACCAAATCAATACAGACAGCTTAATAATGAGAAGATTCGAAGCGAATTTCTACTGACATCAGCAATGTTCGTCTCCATTGCATGGCAGATTCATACTTGTCCGTTTTGTCTTCGAATTTCGAGCGGATTAGCAATTGGTCGAGATGGTATTGGCCCAGGAGCTGGTCAGCAACTTGGACAAACAGACAACCGATTAGAAACCCGATAGAGACGGGGATCCATGGGAATGAGGCGAATGTTGGGCTTTGCTTGGCTAGCTCTAGAGCGGGATTGAGCAGCGACCAGTTGGAAGCAGAAAGCATGACGCCGGCAGCGAATCTAAGTTGAAAGTATGACTTTTGCAAATGGCCTTCAATGCTATTTTCTCGTACCCAAACGAACAATCGAGCAAGCGGCGTTGTTTCAGAGGAGGATAGTCGCCAGGAATGGCAACGATGCCGGCAGCGCCAACAGCCGTCAAGAACCAGGTAAATAAGGTTCCTCTAGAGCAGTATTGTATCACAATCTTGATATTAGTTCCAGCAGTTTACCCTAAGGCATGCCAGATGTAATCCTCCATTGGAATCTCTCTCTGTAATGGTGACGGCGATGTATGGTTTATAACGACGCGTTCGATATGGTCATATTGATTTTATGTATCTCGGACTAAAAAGTGACAAGTATCGGCTTTTAATGGTGACAGGCTTGGACAATGGTAAACACACCTTGAACATCGAGTCGGCATTGAGGAGAACATTTAATTACGAGGAAAAATCACAGTAGCTTTAAACCAGAGTGAGAACACGATATGCGGTATAAACTATAAACGAAAAACATTTGTTCGAATCCCGGAAAACAATTTCACTTTTACACGGAGCGTTTTTGGCGCCACAATTTGACGTGGTATCGCTGCAGGTTTCAAATTCGTGCCGATTTCTGTTCAGCGAATTATGGCCACACAAGCAATGCTCGATATCAGCAGCTTTGATGGAGTCAGTGGCACCGTCTGGGGCCAGACAGCCGTGGGATGTTTAGGCCCAAGGATAGCTGGCTCTCCAGAACCGAGAAGATCGGATTCAACAATTGCAGATTACCCAGATCCTGGGCGACCTGGTTCCCCAAACATCGACGTTAATCGAAAACAATGTATAGCTGGCCAGCATCCTAAACGACGTACACTGAAGGATATTTTGCAATAGATGAAAGAATCTTGAAACGTCGCGAACAAAGAAAGCGATGGGAGCAAACGTATATTCTTATTCGTGGCAAGTATGTATATTCAATTGTTTCTTTGTTTTGAGCGCTTTTTAAATTAAGTTTGGCAGGTGCGAGTCGCGACAGCAGTTAGCCAGGATGCGGCCAAGATCTAGGAAACACGGCCGTTTTTTAAAGCAAGGCGAATCTGACTATTCACTTGATGAAAATTTCACCGACGAAAGATGACGTTCACAGAATCCAGAACCTGTTCTGGATTCCATGTCGACGAAATTTGAATGATTATTTAAATAACAACCAACATTGTTTATTACTTGTTACAACAGCGCCCTATGATCGATTTCCATCGTTTGATCAGGGTTTCACTCTGTTCTGTCGTCTTCTTGAACTCTGCGATGAACTTACCTGAGATGAACAGCTCTAAGGCACAATGTCGAGATATATAAAAGCGGATCAACGCATACTCAGCTCGGTAAACGACTCGTTGATGGACTTCATAGAAGCATCACATCGTTCGATATAAGCGATCCGATCATAGACGTCTGCGACGGACGACGACATCGAGATGATAGAAGAAACACGCAGTTGTTGTTCTGATAGACAACTTATCAACAAATTGTTGCAAACCATCACGTTGGACTCTGGTTTAGAAACTGAATACTGTAGGTTGATTTATTGTAATGATCATCAAATTGCTATTGATGTGTCATAATATGTACAGCGTTTACAGGATCGATATGTCGTAATCGAACACTGCAGAGCATGCGTTCAGGGTTCTCCTCGCCGTGACCTTCAATGACGAATCCAAAATCAAACTCCATCTGGGCGATTTCAGGTAAAAGGCTGTTGTATCATTCAGCAATCACAAAAAGGATAAACAAGGGCAGTCAATGCAGTTAGTTACATGTGTAAGGATTTCCTTGCTGGATATATCCACTGATGCACGTCAATGTCACATTCCAGATATGCATCAGTCTTGGTGTAATAATGATATTTGGGACCGGTGAGAAACGGTTTCCCACTATATTTCTTGATCAGCTGACGTAAAGGTAATCCTACTTTAACAATTTCAGGGTTTAAAAGAATCGGAATTCCTTTGAGTCGAGATCGAAGTTGGAAATCCTGTTCAGAGATACAATCCATTTGCAAAAATCTCTGGTTACATTCCGTAAGATTCAGTAAACAGATTTTGGATGGAACCGACCTTTAAAAGATCGGCAGCTTTGCACTCGGCATTGTCAAGCTCCGAGTTTATCTTGATATAGAATACAACGCTGTAGCCCTTGCCATCAATTTTAGATTTTCCCCAAACCGGATTACTTGGAGCATAACCAGGCAACATAAAGTTGACGACGAATAGCTGGATACTTATTTAAGAGGACGACAGATAGTAAAAACGAATTCCAACTCTAGGCAGATCGCTTTCGTGATTATTTGGTCTTAAGAGCTCATCTGGAACGTTGATGTGCCTCATAATATGAGCCAGTTTATGATCAGTCTTAAAGACATCAATTCCAACGATTTCAGCCATATTGCTATCAGATGCGATTTTCTTCCCGGCTCTGCATTGATATTATCACAGCAGAATTTGTACTTATGCAGATGCTTACGATTCGTAGTTCTCCGATCGAACACGAAACTGTCGACCATCGAGTTTCGAGAACGCATGCGAGCTTGATGACAGTTTGTCTAGGTACACGTGTCTAACACTAGCGCCCATTTCATGTTTATGGCAGATTATTTCTGCTCCTGTAAAGACTTAGTATTGCTGCTATGTCAACCTAACAACAGTCATGCCTTCATCGTGCATGAAGACGAATGGGCCTAAAGATTACTTTTATATATCGTAACAGACAGCCAAACGACCGTCCAGTATCAAGAAAACGATGCAACCTGAACACCAGCCAGTCGAGCAAGAAACCAATCGGTTCTGTGATTGAAGACAATGACGAAAATCTCGTTCTAGAGTGTCTAGGGCCGCAGCATTGCCTTTGGCTAGGCTCGCATAATCCGCACCTCTGACGGCCAGCAGCCCGATCTTTAGGTGAAAACCCTTTGCAACATTTTCACTTTGTTTATCAAACATTGACCGCTGTTGAGCGGGCTTGAGACTTCTGTTCTTATACACCAAGGCGACTGTTCTCTACTCACAACGCGTTTATTTAATACCTGGAACGATCTCTAGCATCTGGAGAATCGTGACGCTTTCTTGTCGTCCTATCAGACGAATCCTGGCGTCTCCTTTTAGGACTAACCGACCTATCTGGAGAATCGTGTCTGGCTCGCTGCTTCTTAGCTGCTTTTCTAGCAGCTTTCTTCTCCTTTTTATCTCGTTTGCGTTCCTCTTTCGATGCTTTATCTTCCTTAGTTTTCTTCCTTGACTGCTCAACCTGACCAAATTGCAGATTCGTCTCTGGTGCGCTGTCCGCCCAATTAGTGGCTACAACAGACTGAACAGGACCCATTTCTGTGTGATGATACGAAGGTCCACATCCTAACCCGGATACACGTCCGACGTCGAATTTCTCATCCCGTTCGACTTGTCCACGAGCGAGGACTTCTTTCAGCTTTGTGTTATCGATTCCCTCGGTAGCCTGTCGTGTCCTCTTTGGACGAGCACCGCTGGTACAAACTTAGCAAAAGCTAACGGTGAATAAATCACATACATTTGTTCTAGAAGCATTTCTTGCTCCTGCTTTTTGACAAGCTCAAGCAATTCTTTTTCCTGATCACTTATGAGATTTGGAGCTTTTTTGTCTTTGGCATACCAGGTCAAATCACGGCCTAGTCGGTATTTAATATGGGTATTATGTGCCAAAAATACGAAACAACCTTTCTGCCATCTGCCCAATGGAGCTTTCACGCTATGACCTAAGTAATTTTCTCTGTATTTATCAGACTTTACATCCTCCCAGCTGAACCCTACAAGAAAAATAATTTGTCTTTTTAAACTTCACAATACTGGTGGATTCTAGTCCACCAAACTATAAACCAAATGAAAGCTTAACATACTGTCAGCGCCTCCACGAACCCCTAGGGCCAAAGTAAGATCTATGCAGCAACATTTATAATCCAGAATCAAACCTCCACGACTCGGTCCTGAATACATCGTCCAGGATACTGGCCGAGTGAATAAGTGGATTACAATTACAGCAGGAAGACAGCAATGAGAAAATATAACGTCGCCAGACTATTTTCGCACTTTTTTTGAAAAAAAAGTAGAATGACTTGATTTTGTGGCAAATCGAAAAAATGATTGGGTTCGGTTTCGATACTATTTCAGAGAGTTCCAATATTTAACGAGTTTCAGACAGCTGTAACTAAACTAATATTTCACAAATATATATTGCCTACGTCTTTGGTGATGTTGAAATATAAGATAAACAAGAGAACGATGCAGACAGTTTTGAAAAAAAGCAATTTTTCGTTGTTGATAAAATCAATGATCAAGCATATCCGTTGCTGTCCTCACTATGTAAGGCAGCACCAGGAATTTTGGACGAAGTGTAGGCGTCGGTATGGATGCCGACCACGCACCGTCCAGAGGGATCGGCCATCGTCTTGAATGCAGCATCCCAAGACATAGCCCGAGGAGTACTACAGGCAATTGTAGGTTCCCATGGAACTGAATCTCTGGCGGATTGCTGCGGATAATGCTTCTCAAAAATATGCCGATAAAGATAAGCTTCCTTTGTAAGCGGCGTCTTCTCAGGGAACACAATTGCAGCAGTATCCATCATTACTTGTGAGACAAATTTGTCAGCATACGCTTTCAAGGAATCAATCCAGTTATAGCCAACACCATCAGAAAATTGTTCTTTCTGTCGCCAGAGGACATCGTCAGGGAGAAAAGGGTCATTGGGGTCGGTAAATGCTTTTCGAAGAATGTGTTTTTCCATCCGTGGCTTACCAGACTCTTCATCTTTGGCCATCTTGAATTTCGGATCAACGCTCATGGCAACCTCTAGAAACTTCGTATCGAGAAAAGGGACACGAACTTCAACACCGAAAGCGGCCATACTTTTGTTTGCCCTTAAGCAGTCATATTTATGCAGCATAGCGATCTTATCGTGGAGTTCAGCTTGAAATTCCTGCGCATTAGGAGCCTTGTGGAAATACAAATATCCGCCGAATATTTCGTCTGATCCTTCCCCGCTAAGTACCATCTTTACACCACTGGCTTTGATCCGTCGAGCCATCAAAAACATTGGCGTAGAAGCTCGAACTGTAGTAAGATCGAAGGTTTCAAGGTGATAAATAACATCACTGAGGGCATCCAATCCCTCTTGCACAGTGAAGGTAAATTCACAATGATCAGTTCCTAAAAATTCAGCAACTTTTCTGGCAGCTGCAAGATCTTGACTTTCTTCAAGTCCAATTGAAAATGACCGGAGCTTGCCGAAACCAGGGCGATTTCGAAGAAGCCTGCAAGCAATTGAAGATATCAACGAAGAGTCCAACCCTCCGGAAAGCAGCACTCCAAAAGGAACATCAGCCATCAGATGACTGTCAACAGCTTTGATAAGCGCTTCACGCAGCTGAACCTCAGCTGCTTGAATTTCACCTCCACCTCTCTCGCTCAAAGAGTTCGAAAGCGGAGGAGATATCCTCCAAGTTGGCTTGAAATAAGGACGAATTCGTTTACCATCAGGTAAGCTTGAGTCGTAGACATGGCCGGGAGGAAATTGTTGAAACCGAATACAGGAATCGCAAATAGCTTTCATTTCGCTAGAAAACCAGACTGATCCATCCTCAGCCCAGCCATGATACAGGGGAATGATGCCAATCGGATCGCGGGCAGCTATGTAACGACCAGTTTGACGATCATACAATACAAAGGCAAACATGCCACACAATTCATTAACAAATTGCACATCGCCTTTAGAGCCTGCGAACCATATTAGAATAACGATAGGGAATGATTGTTTCCTTACGTTCGAACAATTGAATAATCACTTCACAATCAGATTTAGACATAAACTTCTTGTTAGGCATTGATGAGCGGATCGCCTCATGGTTGTAGATTTCCCCATTGACAACCAGTACCAAGTTCCCATCTGCACTATACAGGGGCTGAGCACCGGTGGTCACATCTACAATAGTGAGCCGCTCATGCGCTAAGATCGTATCGCCCTCAGCGAACACCCCTGACCAATCCGGACCACGATGACGCTGGCGCTTCGACAGCGCCAGTGCTTTGTCTCTAAACGACTTAGCGTCACGACCATCGGCAATGCCCAAAATCGCTAGAATCCCGCACATCTCTAAAACACAGCCAATTAACGAATGAGGTTAGTGGCTGCTGTTTACTCGGCAACCCTGTACTGTATGTTCCAAAAGTATGGTAAAACGCGTCAGAAATGGACTCGGACCTTTGTGGTCTGCAGATGGGGTTGAATGGCTGCGGCCGCGTAACTGCACTGTTTAACGCTCATCATCCACTCAGAGGCGCAATCTCATACAGGGTAAACATATGACATCCGCTAGAGTCCGACATAACCATCAGATGAATTTTGAAGCTGTTTACAGTATCCTCCATCCAAAGTCGTGGGAGGATAAGACTGTTGCGCGTGTAGTTTTATGCGCAGCGGGAATATGGAATGGAGCCGTGTTATCGCGTAGTTGGAGCTACTGAGACTACCCAAAATCGACTGTTCAGATCAATTGTCTTATTTACAATGACTCGGATGTTGGGTTAGGGCAAGGATCGGGCGAAGCCCATCCTTGTAAAATGATTGGAGACCTTTTGCTTTTGTCATGCGTGCTGACACCAGATAACACCGAAATAAACTTGTTGTTTAGCTTTCACTTAGTAGGATTCCGTCCGCATTTCTAAAAGAGTACGAGAGACTCAGTTCTTGGAACAGGTTTAGAGCGCTTTGGAACCTTTTGGTGGATATGAATAGATATAAACAGGTCGTCAATAGACTGAGTCGTCAGGTCGGAGACCCATAGTGAGAAGGGTGAGATATCCGCAAGGTATGATAGCAACAACCTCGAATCGCAATATTCAAGGATTGCTTAGGCGGCAACTAAA
Organism: Polymyxa betae; assembly: GCA_003693705.1. Taxonomy (NCBI): domain Eukaryota; phylum Endomyxa; class Phytomyxea; order Plasmodiophorida; family Plasmodiophoridae; genus Polymyxa; species Polymyxa betae. The sequence continues at coordinate 161,113 of RBZT01000855.1, forward strand.
GCGAAAATATTGCACTTCGAACAGAGCGTGGGAAAACTGTAGACAGGAGGAACTAGATACCCTCTCATTTCTCTGCCTCTGTAGCTTCTGCCTGTCTAATCTTTTCAAGTGTATCATATCTAATCGCTCGTCGGGTAATAACATTGCTCAACCTGAACAGGCCGTACAGGCAAGCCGCTTGATTCAAATGGCCAAATAGCTTCACGTTGTCATTATCTGAATACAAATTTCAATATTTATTGGATTTTCTACTTGAGCTCATTATCAACATCTGAGATAGCTACAACTCTGGCAGCTAGCAGATCCGAACTTGATTGAAGCTGATGCAGTTGTGAAAATCGGTTCAGATATTCGTTTTGCAAATCAGAAAACACCGGATCTGGAGCCTTGGCTCCACCATGAGCTGTTATTCTAGAAATCATGTCATGCAATAACGCATCGGTTTGCTGCAGCTCTAGACGAAGAGCGCTTGCCAGTTTTGCAGTCCATTGAAAATAGCAAGGCGCTGACCAGTCGATCGAAACAGATACGCTTCCATCTGGATAACAGTGCAGAATCTCGTTTAAAGCAGAACAGATACGATTCTGACAGAACGACGAGATCGTCATCTGGGCGTCGCATCGGCCAAGAGAATGCAATTCAACTTGAATATCATCCCTGGAACAATGAAACGTCCGACATTCATTAGATGGTGAGGGCTTCGAATCAATGTTGTCGAAACCCACGAAATTAAGAGTCCCACTTAGAAGCGAAGGTAGTGTGAGCAAACTCTGAGTTTCAGAGCTCAAAAAGATTCCTGCACGAACAGTGTATTCTTTCCGAATTCCAGCAGACGAATTCTTGAATTCAGGATTGGAAGTAGAGGACCACCATCGTCGAAGCGAGACACAACGTCCAGGAAGATAGAGAGCCTCTCCGCAATCTAAGACAAAAATCAAACAACGTCAAACAGTATTCTTTCAAACGTATTAACCTTGATTAGTAGAATAAGATAAAACAATCGAAGCAGATATTGTGGACTGTGATAAAGGCAAATTAGAGCGATGAATGATAACAGGAAGGGTTGTCTTGGAGTTCGGATTTAACAGAGGACAAGGCGAAGATTCACAAGATATCGAACAAGAATCCGAGTAGACTATCAATTCCAGATCGTAGAATGTCGACGAATCGGAGCCATTAAAAACATCGACCTCAATTCTGATGATATCCATTTCTTCAATAACACGTTCGGCAATGAGTCGTAGAGAGTGAGCGTTAGGAGATTGAGTCGGAGAACAAGCGCTGAGATCAGGCGCTTTAGTCGGGACCGAACCGAACAGCTTTGTAAGCTCAGGAACATGATTCCCGATGATTTCTGATGATGAGAAGCGACAGGCATCGCCAGCGATCATGCGATTGGCATGATTCAGTAAAGCAGATTTGTAGGCGCAGAGACCTTCATCGCGTTCCAAAGCAGCGAATCCATTAAACAGGTGATCTCGGAGCGACTTTGTCACTGATTCAGTGTGATCCATTCAATCATCCGCAATGGCGCTTTGCATACATTTTGCCCTCTGTCTTTAAATACCTTTTCGCAATAATTTTATTGCAGTATCTCTCGTCTCTTGAAAATCAAAAACCTTCATATAATCGAAGCACACCATTCACCTCAATCGTCGATCTGTACTACCTTCACAATGGATCATTCCATCTCCTTCCCTAATTGATTTCATTGTTAGTAAAAATCTTCAATCCGAAAGCATCACTGTAAGCATTTCATTGTTTTGCAGGCCAGTCGAAACCAATGTTCCAGCTTATCTCAAACTTTGCCTCAGGGAATATCATTGCACTGCAAATTAAATAGAGAATGTTGAACGAATCCAAGCTGCTGATTGAATTACCAACTTCTGCCAACTCATATATTGCCTGTTAAAACATACTTGGATTTGACTGGATTCCACAGAATGTTTTGATATCAACTGGCGGTTGTTTCAATAATGGAAACTGGCACTCGACTCACTGAAATCTGGACAAAGGTTGTACATAATCCTCTTCAGCTGACCAAACTAAATCAGGCCAAGCGCTGTTTCCGTTCAGTTGACAACCGATTCGGTCTTGAAGACTGGTTGTTCATATGTTTGCAAGGCATTATAGACACGGATGGAAGATATTGCTTCGAAATGGTTTAATGCATCAGCGTAATATCATCCAAGCATGATTGTTTCGTTTCATTAAAGAAATTGAATGCTTGCAGGCATTGGGAGTTGGAGCGCCGGGGAGACCTTCCAACGATCCAGGTTTCAGTGATCCTCGCTGCCTGGAACTTCTGCAGACCTGCCCTTAATTGACGAGAGCGATGTCGTCGACGTCGTCGTCGACCTCATGGTCCGATTGTCTTAACAATCCATTCTGCACTGGCGATAACGGCATCGCTCCTATTGTCATCCATATCATCATCTTGTTTATTACAATTTTCCTTGTTTATATTTTACGATCTGATCGGATGTTTGTCGGCCTGTTAATTCTCTGGGATTTTAATCTGTGGGTGTTCGCGTTTGTCACTTCGGTGGAATTCTGGTATGCTCTGATAGCGTTTGATCTATGGGCCATGAACAAGTATTTGGATACTAAAAAGGTGGGTTGTGTATGCAAAACCATCTGCCAGGGTCTAATGACGGAAACAGAATAACGACGCTGATACTGAAGCTGCTGGTATCGATGACGAAAATCAAGAGAACTTCATGCCAGGAATTGCTGCTGACAGCAAACATCATCAAGTGGAAACAAACGACGATGAGGACGAAGACACTGGCTCAAGCGAAAATGATGTGGAAAAGGCAGACCCTTTGAGGAGAGAAAGCATGGTTGCGAATGATCCATATTAGATACCACAACAACGATTTTCATATTACTTATAAGCCAAGTAAACTATAATAAATCAAAGATTGAGTGAATGGCCACGTTGAATCGGTTCATCCATCATTTCAATATCGTGATCGACAAATTCAGAAGACGGGCCTTCTCCTCGAGAAGCCTAAATAAAAGTTAAAATTCCAGAATATTCGAAGCAAGTTCATCGTACATGCTTGGCGGAGAATTCTTTTTTGGATTTTTCGATCCGTTCAATGACCTCTTTCTGCTGTTCCTTTTTCGCTTTGCTGTAATCCTCGACTTCAATAGCCAAGCGCTCCAGCTTAGACTGGTAATTCTCGCAAGATGTCAACCTGCATCAACTGTTATTTTAAAAGGAATTAACAGCGACTATAAAGAGACCATGATTGCAGACAGGATATCAATTCCGCCTTTTGGCTGGAATGAACGTCTCGAGCTTCGACTCGCATGATCCTGGCACACTTGTTCGCCTGGTCTAATTTCGCGTCAATGTTGCCATCATACAGCGAATCAATAACTAGTTGCTCAAGATCAGCAACATTCGGTATATCAAGGGCGGCCTGCAGCATATCATATGGCAGCATGCGGTTATTAGATCCCAGGGTTAGAAGAGATAACTAAAAACTGCTATCAAAAAACGAGCAAAAATATTAGCTGCAAAGCAACCATTTTGAGCTTTCTTTTATGCCCTGGGGTTAATGGAGGATACAAGCCTTCGCCCGCTGCTGAGAAACCATTTCAGAATCACAGGACCAGAGTTTCTGTCGAAGGAACCTTTATAGTCAGAATAGCACCCATGAGCGAACAAATTGATCACGTTGAAATAGGGAAGCGTTTCGGGCCGATTTTGTAACTTATCGTAGCCATCAGAAAACGGTTCATTGGCAGAAGACTCTGGAATACCTCTCTGATTTTAGGCAGCGAAAGCAGCTGTTGAAAACTGGCTGTTCTAGGTGCCTTCAACGTCTCCAAAATTACATGAAGCAGTGACTGCCCTCGGCAGTCATCGCTGGCCACGATGGCACAAGCCTGCTCTAGATTCCAATTCGACTTCATACCAATGACAATGCGTGGCCATCGGCGATGTTCGCCATTGATATCAACCAGGAGGGAAATTTGTCAACTTTTGCATGTGATTGATCAACAATTTACAGTAAGAAAAGATAAATCCATGAATAAAAAGCTATGTATTCAATATCTGAAATCATTTCTTGGATTTGGATGGTTTGGCAGCAGCAGCCTTGGTCTCCTTAGCAGGAGCCGGGGCTCGGGTCGGCACTGGCTCGGCGGGCTCCTCAGCCTTGGCCTTGGCCTCGATGCCGAGCTTCTCCTCACGACGGGCCTTCTTGCTACGAGCCTTCTCCTTTCGCAGGTCGGCTTGAGTGTTCAGGGCCTTCTCACGCTGCTGTTCAGCCTTGGCGTGGTGGATGTGCTCCATCAGGACACGCTTGTTCTTGAAGACGTTACCCTTAACCTTGAGGTACAATTCATGGTAAAGGTGGGAGTCAATCTTTTGCTGTTCGCGGTACTTGCGAAGCAAGCGACGAAGAACTCGCATACGGCGCATCCATAACACCTTGGTCGGGAAACGAGCATTGCGGGTACCACGACGCTTACCGAAACCGGAGTGACGTCCCTTTCGCTTGGCTTCCAGACGGGCGTTGACACGAGCACGGGAATGGATGGCGGTAGGTTTGCGGATAATGAAACCGTCCCGGTACAGTTTGCGAATGTTCTGACGGCTGTTGGCCATGGAGATTTCGACGACCTCATTGGGGTCGAGCCACACTTTTCGGAGACCACATCCCAGGACGGAGGCAGCCAGCCGCTTCTGAAGCTTGAGGGACACCATGGCTAGGGAGTGGTTATACGTGGAACTCTGGCGATTTTGCTGAAGGCTACTGCGAAGAGTCCGTACGGACTTGACCTTATATGGATTCCGCCTTAATTAGACAATGTCGATAACTAACGATTTGTTGAAAGAAAGACAAGGTTGTTAACTGGACGTGTTCAAATTTGCTCAAACTCTAGTAAATGGTCCTATAAAAGGGACGTCCCTGAGGAGCTAATTCGAATTCCACAAAATTCTCTGGAAATACACCGCTTAAGATCGGAGATTATGTTGGTTCCTGTATAGAGTAGATAGGTAGTCGGTTCTAATTAACTAAACTAGTGACGAATCATAACGGAAGTTGAACAATTTGAATTCAATGTTGCGGAGCTGTGTGCGATCTCTACAGAGACTGTCCTGCAATCATGCTCGTCGTTATGCATCGACGTTCGAGGAGTTCCAGATCATCCATGTCGAACCAATCCATCCTAAGACACAGATTGATGCCTATGATGACGAAGGGTTCACAGTTAACGGCGTCCATCTGCTAGGCAGTGTTCTCGCTTTTCCAAATATGTACTCTTGTGCAAGCGTTATTTGGACTTTGAATACGAGCTCTACTTTTTCGTAGGGCCTTCCTTTGGAGAAGTAATAATGAGTCGAAGTTCAAACCAGAAATGCTTGCTATTCTTCCAGCAATAACGACTCCAATTGGTCTGTTCTTCATTTTCTGCTTATTCAGGTCCAAATCATTGTGAGCATCTCAGATCTTGTCATTTTTGGAACTGGTGAACGCTTGAGCCAATTACCCGATGAAGTTTCAAAGTTTCTTCGCGAGAATCGCATCAAATATGAAGTGATGCAAACGGTATCGCTTTACATTGCTATCGTCCAGAATACAGTTTCATTTTGTCATAGTTTCATGCTTGCGCTACGTTTAATATGCTCAATATGGAAAATCGCCAAGTTGCAGGCTTGTTACTTCCTACTAAGTGATGCGGTCTGAAAATGCTTCTCGTAAATATTCGTGTCAAACGTCATAAATTATATTACGTACAACCATCTTGCATATGGGTTGTCTCTAGGGTACTTTCATTCCCTGCTCGTCATACCCTCCAATCTGAATTGTTTCTATAATGGAGACACCAATACCATCGACTTGCGACATCGATGTCCTTGGTTCGATCGGCAATCAGAAGGTCGATCGGATTACGCTCGCACATTTGGTTGCAGATCTTCGAAGCGAAGGAATCGAAACAGCTTCCGTTCGTAAATTAGTTGGCGGCTATGGAAATGGTTCCACTCGAAATGCTTCAGACTATGCCATTTACTGATTCTATCAATCAGTGGCGTTGCTAATGTCTGACAATGATCATTCTGTCCACTTTATCCACTTACAGGAAAAGTTTGCTCAATTCGCACAGCTATTGAAACCCCATAAACTCGTCGATATTGTGTTCTCCAAACACCATCTCCTTGGTCTAACGGCATTCGGCACTGTAGTTAGCGCTGGAAGCAATCAATTTGGTATCAACCAGATCGTGATTGTGGATATCTCTGACGCTGGAGCAGGCCAATTGGGCCGAGGTGTCGTGGCGGATCTCCATGACAAGATCCACGATGTCGGTGTTGTGCCTAAGCTAAGCGAGATCGTATGTATTGGAGCTGGAGAGACACACAGTGTAGCATTAAGCAAGTTGGGTGATGTTTACACATGGGGCTCTTCATTATACGGTCAATGCGCTACTCTCACTAAGATCTCATTCTCTCCATACCACGTACATGAAGGCGCTCTGCTCCCATCCGTCAAGCTAATTGAGGCCAGGTCCCACGCTTGCCGCCAATTAAGCATGTTGTTTGCGGCGCGTTCTTCACTGCTGCTCTATCGGAAGGTCTCCATATTGTTTGTAAGGTAAAAGGAGCTCACTGCTCTCGTTAGATGGTCACGTTTACGAATGGGGTGACGGCTGCTGCGGGCAGCTTGGTATTGGGGGATATAAGACTGCAGATAATCGACCAAGGAATGTCCCAATATTCGATCAGATCGTGAAGATGTCAGCCGGATTCGGGCATGTCGCGGTTTTGACTCGTCATGGCGAAGTGCTTGTCTGGGGGTTAGCTGAAACTGATTGGCTTCATGAACTGTTAGCTTATGCGAGTAATAGACTGAATGCATCAGGGCAAATCGGAAATAATGCGGATTCTAGCATCACATTCCCATCCAAACTTGCTGTGAGCAACGTCAATGAATTTACCGACATTGTCTGCGCTCCGAATGCTACCTTTCTATTGGATCGCCAAGGAAGAATTTATAAGTTCGGAAGAAACTTCGGTTGAGATTCCAGTATTTTTTCTAAACTGGATTGTAATCAGTTTGCAGCCCCTAATCAAGGCGAACTGATTGAAATTGACCACGATCGGCATGTAACAAGTATCGCCCAGTGTGGATCGGCATTGCTATGTCGAGTTGCGACCTCGATTTTGAGAACGAGCGTATCAGCAGTATCTGCCTCAGGAGGGACACTCATCACTATCTATGCCAATGCAATAGCAAATATTAGATCAGCGGCCTGGATCAGGTTTCACTACCATCCCTATGTTGGTGCATCAAAAATCTTTCAAAACGCTTTGCTAAGATTTACATTCAGGTTAATATTGTCATTCAAGTGGATTTTAGAGAATGTCAAGGTTCTGCCTCTGTATATCTCAGCGTAACTCTAAAATGACGATATCAGATTTACAACTGCAGAGCATCGACGTCGTCAGTCCTCCATTACACAAAATGGTGCCTGGCGAATTGTTTCCAATCCGCCAGTTAGGTAGAAAAGCGAAAAGGTTTCAGATTGTTGCTTAACAACGATCGACAGGAATCAGCATCTCGGTTGACGGGTCATATTATTGCCCGTTTCATTATATATCAGTATATAGGCCTATATATTCTTTGAATCCTTCAGAAAGCCAATGCGGTCCTGTTTCTGGTGGCACTCAAGTAATAACTAGCTTAAGCTTTGTACTGGAATCTTACCTTCTCAGGTACGATTATCAGTCGACATTGACGACATTCCATATCCTGATCTGACAGTACAACTGGTCCCGATCGGCGATCATCGACAGCATATTCAGAGTAGATTTTCTGCCTAAGTTTAAATCGTGAGCTGAAATTTCTTCACAGGTGTGCCCGCCAAATATTATCCTCAGGAAAGTGTTATAGAGTTTATCAGTGTCGAGATTGATGAACCTGTGGATTGCTTCTTCTCCATAGCTCTGGATGGGAATTTATTTACCGAATACCCGGAACCCTATTTCGTTTATTATGGTGGGAAGGCATTTCAACCGTCATTGGACAGGTAGATACTAATCTCTTTTGAAAGATCTTCAGGTAATGGGATTCGAACCAAGTCGATTGCCATTTTGCGGAGGAGAATTCAATGTGACGTTGTCTGGACTTACAAGTAGCAAACTAGGGGATATCACCAGCAGGGAATCATGCGTTAAATTTCAGATCAGTCCTGGTGGTTTCGAGTATAAAGTGATTGGTACACAGTCTGCCAAATGATCAGACGACAATGTAATACTGGCTGCTAGGAACCTGCAAATTCGAACCTAGCGATGGAACATGCCAATTGTTTGTTAAAGCCCCTGCAATCGAATCAGCAACGAATGCCATTGCTCATGTGCTTGTTTCCTATAACGGCATTGACTTTATGGAATGTGGTCAAGTTAGTGAGTTCTCCATTGACACCTCTATGAGTAATAAGCCTTTCCAAATAGGTCGAGTATATGGCGCCAAAAATGAACAAATTTTCGCCAACATGTGGCCCACGAGGAAGAGATCTCAATGTATCCATATTTGGAGACTACTTTTATCCGAATATGTCCAACATTGTTTCGTTAACTTCGAATGAGATTCAGGTTACATTCTTGCAACATTGTCCCCGAAATACTTAAATATTTCCCAGAACATCAAGGGCTTATATAACAATGAGTCGGTATCTTTTCAAATACCTTCTGCAGTGAGTGCAGCATCGCCTTCAACAGTCATTTCATATAGGGACGACCAAATATCTTTCACTTTCTATGAGGAACCACTTGGGATTAAGGTATCTGTATCGATTGGAAATCGAAATATTTCTGAATTGACTCATTTAAGGTCGAACCAATGGGTGGTGCTGCTTCAGGCGGATACCCTGTTAAGATCAGTGGTAAAGGTTTTTTCAAGAGTGAATGTATTTGTGTTCGCATAAAAACAGATGCAAGCGCTTATGTGGTTCCTGGAACAATTATTTCGGAATCCAATGCAAAGACTGGCCTGGCTGTTATATCGTTCGACATGCCTGCTGTGCAGAACGAAGAAAAACATTCGATAATTGAAATTAGCTTGAACGGAACTGATTTTACCCAGTGTTCTGAACAGCCATTTGTATATAAATAAGCTCCGAACCCTTCACTACCACACCAATAGTCAGTTGATTCAACTGGAGTAGCAATTACTCTGGGTTTCCCCTCACGGATTGACGTTGTTGCCTCTGGCTCAACCGTGTCTCTCATTGTTGCTTTGGAGATGTCGTCTGGTTTACCTACTGCATGTTTGTGGGCCACTGCTCCACCTAGGGATATTAGATATCCTGATAGTGACGGCGATGTCAGCATCGCTAGCGATACTGATACTGAAGAGGACAATTCGTTCGCCTTGTCGTTAGAAGATCACCGAACCCGGCCAAAGTGTCTGAGACAAATCGAGATGAAAAACTACAGCGGATTACGTGTTGATTCGCTCTGGTCTACCACATGTCCTGAAGACGTAAATTGTCCCAGTTCACAATCAGACTGATGTCAAGTATAGGTTTTATAAATCCATGTTTTTCTGAGCTTAGAGTGTCGTGGGATCTTTAAAGACTTTTTAAGTATTGTTCTGCTTCTTGATATGAATGAAATGACTCCACCAATTTTTTCAGGTCTTTACGTTTTATTCTAATCCTATTAAAAGTTACAAACCTACCTTCTTTTAGTATCAAAATTAATAATAATAAATAAATCAAAATATAAAAATGGAGCAATTCCTGACATCAATTTCAGTGATGAGTCATGTTTCGAAATTAGCCACTTGTTTAACTTAATATTAGACAATGACTGTCGAACATGGTTTTTTTCGATCGTCTTATTATACTGAAAATTCCAAATTGAATGTTGCTGATCCAGCGAATCGTATCAGAGCTGCGTTCAGTTCTCTAAATTCAAATTCGCCACCTTCGCATATTGATCTCTCATATTCCAACCTTCAAATCAATACTCTTAAGGTGTTAGTTCAGTACTTAACATTCAATGATACAGTCAAAGTGGTCAATCTGAAAGGCAATTGTATCGGTGACAAAGGAGCAATATTGATTGCATCAGTCCTCGAGCAAAACCGATCCATTCGCCGACTGAATCTAAGCAGGAATGCGTTGGGAGCTCCAGGGGTCATCCGCCTGGCTGCTGCAGCATCGATAAATTCAAGTTTGACCAATCTGGATCTAAGCTACAATGGAATTAGCGAAGAGGGCATCCAAGCAATTTCTGAGCTAATTTCAAATCAACACTGTCAGTTAAGGTGGCTGAATCTCAAGCACAATGCAATCGGCGACAATGGTGTAGCAGCTTTGGGACACGGACTACAATCAAACCAGTCCTTGTTGTTCTTGAATATCGCAGACAACCAAATAGGTCCAAAAGGAACTCGTTCGTTATGCAATGCCTTAGCGAATAACAGCAGTCTCTCAATGTTAGATCTTTCGAGAAATCAACTGGGAATTTGGGGTGCTGGACATATTGCTAATATTCTCTCTCGAACGGAACTCCAAGCGATATTGCTGTCGGGTAATAAGATCGACGACGAAGGTGCCTTGGCCCTTATCTTTCAGTTATCAAAGTCGACGGCGATGGAATATATCGATCTAAGAGACAACCCTATTACACAGGAAGCTCTGGGTTTGTGGAAAGAAAAATCCAGCAAGACGATGATATTATACGATGAAGTTCGCAACTCGACTTGCATCAGCGAACAGCATTCAATTGCTTCTTCAAGATACCAACTACATTCATCTGACGATTTTCACGAGTCTGCTGATGAAATGGATACGATCAACCTTTACGAGGACGAATTATATCGAACGACTGGAAGGCGTCGAGATTTTCTTGCAGATTATCAGTGAAGTTGCACTTTTCTATCGACGATTTTGCTGATCCCACTGTCGAGACCCAATGCTTACTGTAAATAAATGTAAATTAATCATACGAGTAGCATTACGAAATCGGCCCCCACTCACAATTGTTCGAGCATAGCAGGATCGCCAGCAGCTTCACCCTCAACAGTTCCGTCGGGGTTGTTTTTCACCCATCCAACAAGACCCAGCCTTTCCAATAATCATCAGATTTTTGCCAATCGAAGACCACATTCCCAGACCTACTTGCAGCTGCTTCTGTCTCTTTCCGGAAGAATACGCCTACCACAAGCTTTAAAAAATCTTCTAAAGGCATAGCCAAGTCACACCTTGGACTTTCCCGAAGACTTGGAAATGGACTTGGTTCCTCGACATTGTAATTGTTGTTAACAGCCAACTATGACACTACCGGGATCAGATGAAAATCTTGATGGTGCTCCGATTTGTTGACTGAAAAGTAACAAACGATAATCTGAAAAGTAAAGATAAACTGAAAAAGATGCGCCTCTATTGATAACTCTGCCAGCACTTGATAATGCCCGAACATCATGAGGATTCGCATAAGAAGAAATTAGAGCTGACCGACGAGGAACAACTTCTGCTTCGAGCGTATGCTGAATATCGAAACCGAACCAAGGTATGTCGTCATGTTGTTATGAGGTCGGATTGCCGACTGCTGCCCAGGTTCCGGAACATGTCCAACCTGATAGGATTGAGCCACCGGTCCCGAAACGAATTTGTATAGAATCTGTTGCGAAATCTCTACAGTCTCAGGTATACTGGCAGATGAATGGAAATTAGCCGTTTTGACAAGGTTGGCAGAGTGAAAAGAAACCTGTTCAACTGAAGAGACATCGCCCAAGAAAAACCTGGGGCGCCGCTCTAGCTTCTACAGACTCAGCAAATTTCAATAACCAATAACCTTGCAGGACTCATAGTAATGCCTTTATTTAAATTCTTTCACGACAATATGTCACAGCCTTGGGACTTTGGCATGTCGTGCTACTTCGGTTAATCTCATTACAAATTGTATTTCAGTCGAATCCATTATAAGATTCCTCATCTTCGTTGAAAGACAAAGTATGAATGGCGCTCGTAATCGTTTCCTTTCTATCTGGAACTGGATTCTCCATAATGGATTCGTCGATATTGAGATCCCTCAGGGTCACCGGTAAACGATATGGAAATGGAGCTAAATATTCACGGTCCAGCTGCGTTCTTGAAGCCATTGTTTGCACAAATTGCTCCAGATCATCCTCCATGTGATATTCCTCCAGACGCCCTTTGACATTGGCTGTTATATCGGCCATTGTTAACGATGTCTCCTGAACCTGGTTAGCGTATTGCGTCAAGACGTAGAGCGTCCTTTGTATTCGATCTTGCTCCATCAATTGCAGAACATTTAGCATCTTAGGCCGGGCGATCGTCGTCACATCCAAGATCCAGCGATTCACACGGTTCACTTCGTTCAGGTATTTAATAACGTCGACGCGAGCTTTGGCGATAATTTTATCGCGTTTCTTTGCAGGCATCAACCTAAACGAAGGATGCAGCAACGGCATTGTGACCTTGTTACTTCGGAGCTGTTTCCTGACGATCGATGTTTGCTGATCCAGAAGCGGCCGGGACAGGCGGTCGTTTTCCTCAATGATCTGCTGAAGTTTCACCATCGAGGACTGTTGAGATTGACGAAGCGGCTCCACCATTCTCAACATGTTCACTGACATCCGTTTCGAGCTCGTTGCCCAGGCTCTGGATTCTTCCACAGTTCGAAGCCAGACCTCGCGAATGCCATGCAGACCGTCGGTGCTGGCATGCACCGCAAACTTGACCATTCGCCGATCGATGATCTTCGCCAAACGATTGGCAAATTGGTCCTGAAGTTCGGCGACTTCTTTGACGAACGAGATGACGTTTTCGCTGAATGTGTTCCCAGTTCGAGCTTGTGTCAAAACTGCTCGTAAGTCGTGAACCAGCTCGCGAGCAAATATTCCATCTGTGTGCGACAACAGATCGCTTGGTGTTGGTCCATCTGATATGTGGCGTTGGGCAAATTCGTCGTCATATGATGCGTGGTCATCGAAGTCACTCTCAAACGTGTGCGAGAGCGATTGCGATCTCTTTTTGTTTAGCTGTGTCTTTGAATGAAATTGCATTGAATTAGAAGTCATTGGAATTTATACGGGACTTGTTGAAGCCGATGACAACGATAGTTAAAAGAACACTTTGAGGTTGCAACTCACTATTTGACCGTGACTCAATACAAAATGTCATTTCATACTTTTACAAAAATATGTTATTTTCCAACTTTGAGAAAGAGTAAGTAAGAAACTGGAAAGTTTCAACTACAAACAAACATATTGTTGTTGCAGACAAGTAATTGTTCGTACCGGTAGGTTGCTTATGTTGATGCTGGAACAGTCCCTAAATGCTGTCCGGAGAATTCGCCGATTATAATGCTCATTGATTATTCCTTGGCCTTCTAGAAGCATTTCAACCCAAAGACAATTATCTGTATCCCCACTGGCTCTGGGATTCACTAGGCTTGTCATGAATGCAATGAAGTCACAGGAGATTCCTTTACCAACAGTAAAAGATCAGCTATCAGTCTATGGTTTCATACTAGGCATGCTTTCTGCAGTTCCCATTGCTGGCCGGTTTCGCTTCTGCAGGTCAGCTAATCTTAAATGATGGCCAGACCGATGGATAAAATCGTGATCTACATGCGGCAGTATGTTTGTGATCAGTCGAATCCAGACTGTGCCCATCTGAAACTGAAGATAGGGTCGCAAGCGTTTTTGCATTGATTAGTGCAATATCAGCTATTGTCTTCGTCGTATTAGCGTTCTTAATCTCGTCGCCTCTACCAGAGACTTGTCAAATGTCCTACTCCAAGCCTCGATACGCCCGAACGATTCTGCCGCCGACACTGACAATGGAGAAATTCTCCAAAAACTATGCCCTGTTCACATATACTGACGGATTCGCTCGATACATAATGGTTAGAATATACCCAAGAAATCTCATTGCGAACTTGCATAAATTTCTGATGTCAGAGCAAAATCACGGATTCTTTGACAATAGTGGCTTTCTTCCCCGGAAATGTTGGCAGCTATAAGCAGATTCGGTCAATAGCTTCGAGGATCATTCGAAAGATTCCAGAGGGAGTATTGGTGAGGAGAAAATATGATCCCGTTTACCTTTAACCTGAATGGCTATCAAGAGGGATGCTGTTGAACATTATACTTTCGATTTCGGTGAAGAGATGTCTGCACTGTCAGCTTCATCGCTCCAATCGCAAGCAGCATTTGCATCGGACGCGCTCCTGAGCCTGGTAAACTCGCGAATGAAGTCACTCAACCTTGACCGGGTAATCAATATGGTTTTGACACTCGATCCAGCTGACTAACGTAATAGTCGCTGATATCCATTATATTGATTGGACATAGTATGGGCGGGTCTGTTGTTAGTTCATTATTCAGTCAGGCGGATTTCCCCTCTGACCTTGTCTCTGCTATATACATACTCGGAAGTCCTATTAGGTAGGGTTCGCCATTTTCTACTCAGTCGTAGGGTCAAATGTTCTGTCTAGAGCGCCGGTGCTCACCACAGAGTTCGCCTTGCACGATTTTTACCAGAGCCAACGTCATTTCTGGAATTTGCAGAATGCTCGAAACCTACAAGGTACTTGGCTGTCGCATCTTTAGGATTCAGCAGATGGTGTTTAGGATTGAATGATGTGCTGTTTGTGTCTGTATCTGGAGGCATGAACGATTTGCTAGTCGAAAACAGCTTATCGGATATGACTGGAGTAATTAACGGGGCCAATTCGATATCGGTTGTGGCTTCCCAAATTCCAGAAGTAGATCTTCCTGTCGAGCATCAGGTTTTATTGACCCCGTTGCCGCTCCTCCAGCTGAGCTTGTCGATCAGGTTCTGGTGTGGTGTTCCGAGCTGGTTGAAGTTCTAGCTACATCCGTTATTTCCATGATCGATTTCGAGTCGAAATCGCCAACAGAGAGAAAAGCGAGAAGGAACGAACTCGCGCATGAAGAACTTTTAAGGTAAATTGTCAGATTCAGAATAGAATTTTCCTAACAACTGCAAAGGTTCTCATACCCTTGGCCACGACCTGTTAATACTTTCGTAAATTCGCAGATTGAGCAGCGCAGGGATTCTGAAATGGTCCGTTTGTCTCTCAGTTTCTTGCATACTGTTTCTAAATATTGCAGACACGAAACAAGAAGGTATCATTCGACAACTCTGTCGATGGCAACAGCTCAACAATCCTGATTGATATTCCAGATTGGTAACCAATCTGTCGGAGCATATTGCCTCTATAATGAAGTATATCTGTAGGGAAGTGATATCGTCAGCGCTGGTGGCATCGACTCATGAAGATATTCGTATATTCGGCTGTGCTTCAGAATCGTCTTGCATTGTATATCATGTAATTTGAATCAATCCCATACTCACTCTATTATACAGCCGTTACGGTTTTTTGCATTCAATAATATCAGAAACTCAGCTGGCGCTCCTCATGGGATCTTCGCGTTCGAAAACTTGCATGCAAGTGGTAAGACTTAATCATATGCTGTTTTCTTTTGTTCATTAGAGATTTTTTAAAGGGATGCGTTATATGAGGTTTGAGACTGCCGAAAGCCACATAAACAATACTCGATTCCGAGTCTGGGGGACTTTTAGCGAACATCCTATTGAGATGAAGAGTATTCTAAGCGGCGCTTTGTTGAAATGTTATTTAACAGGTTTTCAGGAGAGTGGGGAGGATACGAACTTCGCGATACATCTTTCGATGTTATATCTATAGAACATTCATTATCCACTGATCTCTTCTGTAAAGTGTCCCTGGAGCCTGTATATTGCCAGGTATACGTTCCTACTCCATATTGACGAACCAATTAATAGAAACTGTTTACAGGTGTCTAGCAATCGCATAGCCTCGTTCGCTCTGATAACTTTGGACAATACCGGGTCTAGTCAGAGCGCCATTGTACACGAGAATTCCCCCAAAGTATGTTGCTGCTGGATATACAGAATGTTCATCTCATGACGTATCAGGAGATTCGGTTCTACCGAACCGCCACGATTACAAAAGGGATAAATTTCGTTCTTGTTTTGGACAGAAATTGCCAATATAAGGCAATATGTGCAATTATCTGGTTATGTGCTAAAAATTCTGAATGAAGCTCTAGGTCTCTATAGTGCCATTGAAAATGGCATCGATGTTGTCAACGTTATTCCATGATTTCGCAATTGTAGGGGATATCTTTCTGGATTTCATTTCTCAACTGGATTCAGATACCTCAAGTTTTGGTGGCGATGACTTTTTTTCTTGTCACTATTCAGCTTATTCAATTCCATAGTCAGTTTATTTGTGTTTGTGCTTTGACAAATCTAATGCAATGAATCGGTTAGATTGGAAGCAAGTCCACAGGGTATTGCCTATACATAAAATTATCGTGAAGTATATCCCAGAAATAGTCATTTTATGTGGCTTCATGTCTATCGCGCTCCCATTTGCACTCAATTTCAGAATACCTGATCGTTCGTTTACACTAGATGGCATTTGTTACTTTTTTTGAAACAGTCTCCAGGTGGGCCCTCAGCTTCAGTTCCTCTTCCAATTCCCCAATCGCTTTGGCCAATATTCGCTGTTTGTTTACTTTTTCTGATTATATTAAGTAAGCACAGAGTTTGTTGTTTTTGTTGATCTTCAAGTGAACACACTAGGCTCACTACTAGAGACGCTATTACATCCATGGCTAATTCTACGAATTGCATTAAGTGTTCCTTTACACCGTCTTACATCGCCTCAAACTTGTAAGCCGACGTCAGTGCAATTCTTTGACGCTTCTAATGTCTCAGTGCACGCCCTGTTCGTTCTCACCATTCCGGTCTACTTTATCGTTTCCCCAATGTTTTACTCGATCATTGTTGGGCTTGTGGCGTTATCCGAATTCATCAGCAACAGTTACCGCGATGCAAGCTCAAGCATGCTGATTGTGCCAAGACTACTGAAATGCTCGTGGATGATGATCCATTTACGTGAGTACATTTCAGTGAATGGCTTGCATTTGTTAACAGGCATCCCATTTTCAGTTCTTCTAATATCATGCATTCCAAGATGGACAGCGTTTCATTATCCGAATCCAATGTCTTCAATGTTGGCTCTTATAGATTTCTTATTATTTATAATGACAAATTGGTCGTTCGTCCTCGCCTCTTTCATATTTGTCACACACGATCTCAAAAGGGTTATACCGATTGCTCTAATCACATTTGGGATTACATTGCTGTTGTGGGCACCAAGGTAAACGAGCGAGCCTGTTTCTTCCACGCTAATTAAACTTTCATTGCTAGGTCAATTGCAATTTTTCCTGTAATTACGTTGTTTCTCTGGATTCTTGCTGGCGTCTGTTTTCTGGATCGGACCAGCGTAAGCGAAACTGATCGTGAAATATATTTAAAATTGGAGAATAGTAGTAATAAATTTGAATAGATTATGCTACTCAGGGTACAAGTTAAAAAACGTAGTTCATAGGCATTTTTTCCATTCGAATTGCTTAATTTGGTCTTTTCCTTTTAAAGTTGCTAGAAAAGCTCGGCTTGGTTTACTCTAGAATCTCGGTAACGTAATATCTGTTTCTGGAAGCTCGTCGCACAGTAACATTACAGAACCCCCTCCTATTTGTGTGTTAAACAAGAGGGGACCGCCCCCAGTCTTGGTGATGTCGTCTCTATTAAATCTTACAAAGCAAGAGATCAATATATATAATGCATGGTTCAACCAGATCGCATCCCAGACCAACCCAAAGCAAGCGGCGGCACGGTTCCTGGCCTTATCTGGCCTGCCCAGGCAAATGCTGGCCTACGTACGCTGGATGATTATGAATGTGACCAAAATTTAATGCTCACCAGATATGGAGCACCTCTGGCCTTAATCAGAATGGGATCGATATACAACGATTTTATATAGTTATGAGAATGGTGGCCTTAGCACAGCAAGGATATGAACCCAGCTCTGATACTGTCAGAAATATACAAAGTGTGAAACTTGTCACAAATTCCAACATTTTTAAAATCAAATTCAGATGTTAATCTTCCATTTTTTGGTTATGAGGCACTTCCAGTTGCTGCTGTAACAGACCCGATCTGGGAAATCTCCACTCAGGATCGGCAATATTATTCCAGAGGTTTCCATCGTCTCACTGGAGGTCGTCAACATCTTCCATTGGAGCATGCTGCAGCATTTTTTGCCAAGAGCGGTCTTCCGGTAACTCTGATCGAGCAAACCCTTCGGGTGGCCGATATCGATTCCGACAACAGGTATTTTCGCCAAATCACAATTTCTAAATCGGTGATCGAAGATGCAGGTTGGACGAGATGCAATTTATCGGTGCCATGCATCTTACCCAACTACTACGCTCTTATCAATCCAGCTTGCCAAACCAATTACCCGAGAATTTAGTAGCATCAATTCGACCGGATGAAAGTTCTGTGGTCGCTTTGGCCGTGCCAACTGAATCGACCCATTCATTGTCTTTATCTATACCTGAGAAAGTACAAAAATCTGAGGTAATAATTCTAATTTCTTGATGTTGTTCAATTCACAGGCTTATCACAGATTGTTCGTTTGACCGAAGAATGTGAGAAAGCTAAAGCTGAAACATGGCGATTTTCTAAGACTGTCTTCTCTGACATTGATGTATGTGGTTGTTATTCACTTGAAGATAATCATCATGTTCGTAGACATTGCATGTCGCCAAGCTGTTATTTCGAGATGATCATCAATACGTCTGTAACTTAGAAATCATCGATGCTGAAATAAGTTCCGATGGTATCGCCGCTTTTGGGAAAATGCTCACCCATAACACGTAAGCAGCAATTAGCCTTAGGTCAATAATTTGAACACATATGCAGTGGCCTGGTTCAACTTTTATTCGAAAATATCAAAGTGTTAGGCGAAGGTTCATTTTCGTTGCTAATATCATGTTTGGGACGCAATCGAACTGTTCAACGGCTGTGTCTTATTGGTTGCCACATTAATGACAACGATATTGATACCCTGTCTGATATTGTGACCATGACAAACACTTTAAGAGAAATTAATCTTCTACGAAACCCGATTTCATCTCAGGCTGGTCTTCGCCTTCATAGAGTAACCGTTTTGATCAGGACATTCAATGAGCCGACCTGATTGTTGCTTTAGGCAGTACAGCAGAACCCTCTTCATATTAAACTAAGTCTTCCATTCGAGATTGTTCCCGGAAGAGAATCCTCCGAACCGGGTTCTTATTCAGAGAATGTTTCTTTGTCGCCGCATTACAGAACTCCTGAAGTAAACCGTTTCAGGTTCTCTCAGGAGTGGATGCTTGTGTCTTGTGCTCATTTTGTTTTCCTTACAGAACTGATCAGACATCTCCGGTTCATCTCTCGAATCATTTCGCTACCCCGAATGCTTCCCTGTCTTCTGTTGAAATTCGTATCAAGAACATGTGCATGGCATCAGAAACTCTGATGAAAGAATTTGCTATGAAGCTTTCTTTCAACCTGCTGTTTGACGCTGTTGACGACATTTCCGCCCATGAGAAGCTACGATTCATGCACCTGCAAATTCCTGGCAAGTTCAGCACTTGCCTTCTGGCAGTGCTTTCTATAGAATCTGTCAGAAACAAGCTTCTGAAAGAGTTGAGCAATTTATCACAAAGCGCTTCTGCAACTGTTCTTGAGTTGGGCAATACGATGGCACATTTCCAATCGTTTGAAAGGCATTCGAAAGATGAGTTGCCCGAAGATATCTTTATTCGTCACAAATTGTTGAATGCCCAGTATTTTCTTCACACCAACCGGTCGTTATTTGCTTTCTATCGCAGCTTACATTTGATGCTTTGCGATTTTTGGCTGTGCTGTTTATTAGAAGAGTCGCATGTTTCGTTCCATCTAGAAATCGATTACACTATCAGGTTGACTGCTCCCGTCATTCAGTCAGTTAAAAAACTGTCTTCGCTGGCCACAGCAGATCAGAATTGGATTTATTCAGTGTCTGAGGAAGTCTCTCGAAGACTCAGCTTCCGGTATGAAAGTCAAATTCGTCAATTAGAGGTCTCGGACTCCATGCTTGTTGCCGTCTGTGCTTTGTATCGAATTCTGGCCACCCTGGAGAACCTACCTCAACTTGATACATTGAAGGATCTCGTAATCCATTTATTGGATCAGGTTGGTAGCTCCAGCGTCAAATGGAAATTAAAGACGAATATTGTTCCAAAAAATCCGAAAATTCGATGGAATCCTGATTCTGTATTCGTAAAACCTGCTCTGGCTGTTATATCGGACGGCTCTGATTGTGATAGATGGGTCATTGATGACGACCACTATTCGCTTTGGTCTGGAAAGCGTTTTCGCCCGTCAAAATATGGGTATAGAATATGCTCGTTATCTGAGCTAAACAGATCAAAAAACGACTCTTTCATGAAATTGGTCAACAGCCCACCAGTTTCTCGTTGGCTGGGTCATCATGAGTCAATTCGAACCGAAAGGCAACAGCATATTTGTGTTCATGTTTCCGGTTTGAACGCCGTTCAGGCGAAAGTCTCCACCTGCTCAGTACCTGATGCTGAGCAGTCTGTTCAGCCTAATTCAATCCAAAAATCGACTCTCAAAGGAGCCATCCAGCATTTATTCAAATTGAACTCATCCCGGAACAATCCTCAGAGCCAAACCGAACAAGTTTGAGAAGAATTCAGAATCCATGCGATAAAAACATAATATTGGATGACAGAGATACAGCTTCTGTTGATTGTGTTGCAGTGAATGCTCTTCTTTCAGTTTGTATATCTCCATTTATCGAATAAATTACATAAATGTGCTGCGTGACCATAACTGAGAACTCGACCTAAGTCAGACCCGACACAGTTCTCGTCATTCTATGTCCAATATGGCAATATGTCGACCTGGATACTTCTTAGCCACCATAGTTGTCGCCCTCGTAACCGCCCAAGTTCGATCACACGGTGCTGACAGCCACTCCCATCATGACCACCATGATCACCTCCATCACCGCCATCATCATGCACATGGGCATGGTTCTCAACATCAACATTCTCATAAGCACAACTATCACCGCAGTATGTCGTTTATCTTGTTTATCTGGACGCATCTTGAAGATAAACCTCAGAAAGTACGATTGCCCGTCAAGAGGAGCCTGGAATCGCTCGCTCGTCAGACTATTCAGTATGGCTTCAAACTTTGTTTGCTACAGCTGTTATTGGATTGGCACCTATTCTTATATTGGCCTTTATACCGTCCAATATTGGCAGTAAAAATCAAACTAGTCAGGGCAGGTTGAAAGTTTTATTAGCATTTGCGGTGGGAGGTCTCCTAGGTGACGTGTTTCTCCATTTGCTTCCACACGCCATGGAGCATCATTCGCACAACCACGAACTCAGCCACAGCCATGACCATGGTGCTTCAGGATTGTGGGTTCTGACCGGAATACTGCTGTTTTTGGTCATCGAGAAGTTTGTTCTCACGTTCAGCACATCCGGCCATGGACATTCACATTCGCATTCGAAAAAAGCGGAATTATCAACCGTTGATCAAGCAGACCTAAAACATAACGCGGAACAACAACCAAAAGCTGAACAAAATTTAAGGCATAGAGGTAAAAGCTCGTTAGCGAAAAATGAGCACTCAACAGTTCCTGGCAAAGAAGCAAACGATTTCTTAGAAAAACGTATTGCCCCAGCCGCTTATTTAAATATAGCCGCCGATTTCACACACAACTTCACTGATGGTAAGGTTGTACTTCACCTTAAGCTTCTTGAAAATTATCTGTGATCACTTAGGTCTAGCGATTGGGTCGTCCTTCCTGCTCGATTCCAAGATTGGATTTGTTACGGTCGTAGCAGTCCTGTTACATGAAATTCCACACGAAATAGGAGATTTTGCTCTATTGATCCAAGCAGGGTTTTCCAGAAAGGCAGCGGTGAGAACTCAAATATGGTCGGCGCTAGGAGCACTGGTTGGGGCCGTTGTCGGCTTACTGGCAGAAGAATCTACACGCGAATCATCATGGGTAAATAGTTCATCGGCAAGACTGAGACTGGATTATATTACATTATGCACTAGATAATGCCCATGACAGCAGGCGGGTTTCTGTACATTGCCATGAGCTCGGTGATCCCTGAACTTCTGAAGCCGGCTACTCCGATGCAGTCGATAAAAGAAGTTTCGGCCATCATTACAGGAATCGGGCTGATGGCCACAATCTCATTGCTTGAGTGAAAAAATATTAAGCTTTATCCGGGAAATGTAATAAATATTTGGATATATGAGATGTTCCAGCATTGGTTTCCTCGCTTACAATATCACCACTAAATTTATCAGCTAGGTACCTTCTTGAAATCGCATCCAATTCCTAAGACATGTTATTTACTCGTCTGCACAAGCCACAGAACATACATCTCCAGACGATGATTCCTCTAAAGAAACGAACTGAATCCGGGGGATGTCAAAGATGTCATTCTCCGATGACCCAAAAACTGAACAAGAATATTTGATAAATTATGTGAGCAAAGGATCAGCAAATGACCATACCGGTTGGGCTCTCTTCCAACGACAATTTAGACCTTCTCGACATTCTATTAAGGCTTTTCCGCCTGCGGCTTGTAACTGGCGAACGTTGTATTCGGTCAAAGTTATCGCCATGAGAAGACCAACTGTATTCTGAAAGAGAATCGATAATTTTCGAGTCTGCATTAGAGCTAGACGACTGCTCTGGACCTGCAGAGTCTGAAGCAGATGTCCTTTCAGCAGCTGGTGGCTTAATCTCCACTGAGACAGAATTCAGCTCGGATTGGCCGTTTTCTTGAGCGCCGGAAGTTTGCGATCGACATAAGGTCCTGTTAGAACTAATCCTACTGTGTATTGAATGCGTATCAGAGGGCTCTAATCTCTCTTTTCCAGCAGAATCATCACGATCGACGTCAGTGAGCTGATTTAAAATAGCCTCAGAAGAAGGAGCAAGGGTATCTAAGAGCCAAGTCTGAACACACACAAGGGTCATGCATTCCATCAATCGTACCGTGTACTGACGCTGCACTTGGAATATGTGATTCAGAGAAATCTCTTGACTGGTAAGCAGAGGTCTCGGAAACAGTATTCTGTAAATGCGAATTAAAAGACTCGGCATTAATTCGTGATTCGTTTCTGAGACTGCTCAGAATAGCGGAAGAATTTTGCTGTTCTGAATTGGAACTTATTAACTCCATAATGCAGGTCTAAGAGGGCCCACTAACCGGTGAGACGATCAAGATTATCTGAAACAGTTTCTTGCAATTTTGCGATATCTGATTCAACCGAGTTAGGAGTGTCTGCAGAATGACAGCAGCATGATGTCCGATGTCGATTTCCCAAAGCATGTTGCTCCAAGGACTCGCGTAATGAGTTAATCTGCTGCTGCAACGATTTAAACTAGCAGAAACCCGTCAGAATTGTTCAAAATATGCAAAGATATGCAGAATACCTGACGCCTGAATTGAAGAAGTGTCATCGACGATAAACCGCTATAATCTGTAGCCTGGAAAACGTTCCGATGATTATCAATAACATTTAACAACTCTTCGGACAGCCCTTTGGTGGGAGAATCAGTCACAAATTGCGAATGAGAGATATTTTCAGTTCCACTGGACGGGCTCGACGAGATGTCAGGCGCAAATTTGTCAGGTTTGTTAGAGATTAAGGAATGAATTTCATTCTTATGTTGTTGCCTAATGGAACAATTCGGTTTTATAAATGCCGACTCGGTTGAATCGAAAGCCGATGTTTCTCTGCATTTAGGTAGTTCAGATTTCTCTCCAACAGGACCGTTTGCATGTTCTGAGATTCCGGGAGGTGAATATTCGGGTAGAAACGAGCATGCTAACGATGCTGGAGGAGGTATAATCTGAGATGATATCAAAATGAGTTTACATGCCGAGATGATTAGAATACAGCAACATTTTGAGGAGATGCGGATTTCGAACGGAGGTGGGACTCGCCAGAATGTCCTCTGTAGCTGCCTTCGGCTTGACCTAAGTGCAAAGGAGGCACTGAAGCACTACGTTGTGAATTTCGGGACTCATTAAGTTGATAATTGCTGCCTGCAAAAGAATTAAGTATCGCCAACTCGAAGAAACCTAACAGCTAGCCACCGTTATCGTGATATGGGTCGATAGAATTACAATTGTTGAGCGCAGACTGAAAGTCAGATTGATGACGATCGTCAATTTCGAACGACCACCGAAAGCAGACCTCAGACTTGGTCTGGGATCCAAGATGAATTGACGTCATGCCAAAATTAAATAGCTTCAAAACATTATCTGATGGCTGATTGCAAACAATTCTCAGTGACATCATCGGATAATAAGCAAGTGCATACAGTGGTTCGACATTCATAAAATACAGCATTATGGGGGCCCGGATGGACAATAAGAACTAAGAAAGTCATCGGCTCTGGCGATACACGATCTTGAATATTATGATTATAAAGAAATCGCATACAGCTTGCCCACACATGAACAGATTGAAGAGAAACATCGGACTCCTGACCATAAATCCATATCCCAATTAACGGCCACTTGAATGCCAACGCATCTCTATAAGTTAAAGGCACCGCGTTGCGAACCTGAATAATCTTTAAATATAAGACAGGCTAAAAGAGATTTGATAACAAAATGACCTGATCTAACGTTAAATAACCGAATTGAAACACAGAATTCATTGGCAAAGAAAGGTTGCCTTTCTGCAGCGCTTCGCCAAGAGGATTGTTCAATATACGTAGAGGCTTGATTTGTACAAACTGTAATGTTGAAGTGGGAACAACAATGTGCCCATGCAGTGAGCAAACACCAGCTTCTTTGGTAAACTGACAGAAAATATTGATAAAACTGGAAACGGATGGGAAGTCATCCGATTCAAGATTACCAATCGCACGACGAACAGCTGGAGACATATTAAGCTCGCCTGTCTGAGCAATGTAAGAATTTGCAAGACGATAGAGGTATCCTTATTTACTTGAATGTTGATACAATCCAACTCGGTGTTTTCCGGTCGTTGAGATAAAAATTTATCGACATTGAAAACATAAGAATCGCCTGTACGTTTATATCGCCCTAAAAGGGTTCCACACCATTCCACACCAGGTCTCTAAGAAATTAATAAAGACTGCTGAGAAATAAAATCTACGTACTTGTGTATATTGATACACTTGCTCCAAAATGTGTATTGGAATAATAATGACAGGAAGAAAACGTTCAATGTTGATATCGACAAAATCGCCAACTGGCTTTCGATCCCACAGAACACTCCGATACGAAGGAAAACGAAAATGCGACGAGATACTTCATGGGATCTAAGATAATCGCCCAGACAGACTTATATCAGTACCTATGCGAGTTCATATTGGAGAACAGCGAGTCGGCAGAGTCGCTCCTTGACGGATTGCAAGCCGACGAAAAATAGCGACTTAAATCATTAACCGAGTCCATGGCCAACCCCGGCCAGGGGCGATAATGCGAGGCGGCCTAGCGAGAATGTTAATGCGATCAGGTAGATTCGAATTTGAAACGGAAGCAGGCTGTTGCGACTACAGGCATTCATGTAGAAGGGAGGCCAATATGTGCGGCGGCGGGGCCCACCTACAGTCGCACTCTCAGCGCGGGCTTGAAATTGCTCTTTTTGACCCATTGCAGCTCAAGAGATAGGGTGCATTAGACCGAAAGTGTGTATACCCGGTCAGTACGTGGCTTCAGTTCATACAGCAGAAACGGTCTACTCAAGGATCGAAGGGACATTTTGAGTTTGTTGCAGCAATTCTTGGACTCAGAGTTCGGCTGGAGTTTATATAAACCCTTCTTGAAGATTTGCTGCCAGAAACTTGTTGTGTGACTGGCTCGCTTACGTTAATAGAGATCGATTTAGAATCGGTCGCCCACGCTCGCATCTGCGTAACTTCACTACCGTCTACCGGTACCTACATCCGCAGCTCTTCGATCTACGAACTTAAGTTTCCTGCCACAACCAATATTGTCGGTGTATTCGTTGAGGTCGGGCCTATCAGTTCCATTCAACTTTCGAGCATAAACTCTGAATTTGCATTACGATGGAGAAGATCAATCGTGATCAGCTATACACGGATTTGCTTTACCGCTTCCAGTATGTTTCCAAATTCGTTGACTTTGGCGACGAAGACAAAAAAATGATTCATGACGCCGCCACCCATCTGGCTCCTCTTGTTCCGACCGTTGTGAACGCCGGTATGTCTCATCTTTCAAGTTTCCGAACTTCAATTGATTTGATTTTTCAGTGTACACCAAGCTGTTCTCATTTGACATCACCAAAAAGCACTTCGCTGCACAAATGGAGCATTTTAAAGGAAACGTTATTAACAATATCGAGGAGTTATCTCAAGATAGGTTAGTCCTGCTGGTTTACTGCTGTAAATGGCTAATTTTGCTATAGTGAACAAATCAAGTTCAGGAAAGACATGCTTTCGAAATATCTTACAAAGCTTGTCACAGCCGAGTATAACGAAGCATTTGTGAAATACCTGGATTGGGTTGCCCTGGTTTGCCCCTTATTTCTGCCTATTATTGTTATCTGATGCAGCTAATAGATTCACACCAAGACTGAGATCAAGAAGAGCCCTATCAATGTCGAGTACATTCACATTAATGCACTGCTAGGATACGTCGAAAACATCTTAATCGCTGCCATTTCGGATTTACCCTTAGAGGCTGCCCTTAAGAAGAAGACATTATTAGCATTCAACAAGCTGCTATGGATCCAGAACGACTTATTCTCCCAATATTACGTGTACGATGGCTGCGATTTAGTTAATTCGCGAGCGAAAGAAAAGAAAGTGCAACGCCCATCATGCAAACAGGGCATAATGTCACTGTGTTGTCCAGTAAGCAATGGCATTCCTGCTTATTGTAAGCATTCTGCAATTGCCGGTCTGTCAATCCTTTCGCTCTGCGCTGGGATTGCCGCTGGATACTGGGCAAGAAAGCATTAGCATAGCATTGCTGATCTGATAAACAATTTCGTGTTTAATTACAATGATTATTGCATTGCAATAGATCTCAATTGGATATCTCACAGTGAATGCGATTGTGTACAAAAGAACTCATAAATCTGGAATGTCATCTGACAACGTGCCTGTCATTGGAGTAGCTCCATTCTCCAAATCTTGGTCGTCAACCATGGTCTCGTGACAAACCGCATGGCCAGCTGCAAGGATGACGCAAAGTCCTAAAACTGGTGTTAACAGCAGCAAGCCGTAAACGAGAATTAATCACCAATTACTAAGAACAAAGATGTTCCAGTCAAAAACAACACAAAAGCAGCTGTTATCGCCGCCATTATATAGTATTTGTTTCTGCCCTTAATCTGATATGGAGTGTATGGGACAACAATAACTTCGACAGAGGATACATAAAACCAAGCATATGCATCGATAACGGCGAACACCAACAGCATCGGCGTCATTAACAGAACCAGCCCAACCATTATCAGTGTCAGTAAGGCGTAATTCGTTGCAAAATATTGCACATTGAGTTCTAGTCGCGTTGTCGCTTCCTGCATTTGAATAAGCTAGGAAAGAAATGCCGGCAGAGCCAGATCTGACCTCAAAATTTCGCGGCTTACTGAAGGCCTCTTTGTCAATAAAGACATGAAGAGGACGCAGGCCTTGAAGCCAGTTCTTTGCCCAGACTTTGTTCAGTAATACCTGGGCATAGTTGGCCATAGCGTCCTGCCGCTTTGTAAATTGGTCGGGCTGCGCAGTTGACATCATTAATGAGAATTGGGATTTAAGGCACTTGATGCCAGATCACTGATCACTCCGGATAGTGGACAGCTAGACAAAACCACACTTGGTTAGCCTTGCTCAAGCCGTCGAAATCTAGCTAACGGTGTGGAAGATTATAAGCCAGCAGGGTTCCTAGTATGTGATGTGCTCTGCTTGCGACACGCAGCAGTCTAACTGGCACTCCACCGACTCCCGGACGAATGCTTTTCTTTATCATATGGTTTTTTTGTGGACCAGATTCACTTTTAATGAGCTTTTCCATTTTAAACTCTGGAGATTTCACTATCGTCGCCAGTCAGATCATGGATTGGATTGGATTGAATTAGACTACCACCGGTAGTTTGCTGGTGCTTGTCAACAGGTGATGCTGTGTCTCGCAAAGCCTGTAGAACTCAGGCATCATCATAATATCTACCAGGATGTCACCTATTTATGTAAATCTATGTTCGGTCCTATTGAAAGGACCTAAGAGAGGCTCGACGAGAAAGGGCAGGCACCCGCCCAACCCACAGTCCAGATCATATACAAAATTTGAAAAATATGGGATAAGTAAAAGTGAAAGCTTCGGGATTGTCTATCGCATTTGCTGCTGTCGAGAGTAATCTCATTTCTCATGACTCATGAGTCATCGAATACTTCCGGTTGTCCAATGTTGACTTTGATTTCAGTGATTCCATTCGTAAATCTCCCAACAACAAGCCATACATCATGGCAACTACTTTCTTCTTTGCAGTTCCTGGCAAAATCGGTGTACTGGTTTTAGCAGTTGTCACCATAATTGCTGCTATTGTCCACGCCATCGTATCAAAGCATTTCTGGTATCAAATTGCTTATGAAACTAGTGCTGGATCTCCTGTGAAATGTGCTTCCGTTCTAATCATTCTGCAATGCATCGTTCGCATTTCCTTCTCTATCTCTTCAGCAGCTGGGGCATTGATGGGCAATCCTATGGCGATTCTGGGCGCGTTTGGCCTGACAGTTCTCGGTTTGCTGGTGAATTGCATTGAGATAATCAATGCAGCTATCAGTTCCGATAGCGTGGAACTAGCTGTTCTCATAATGATGAGCATGTGCCTTTGGGTTTATTGCAATCTGAAGATCTGGGAATACCACAAAGACTCGGATTCTAAATAGTTAACTGATCTGTCAACTCATTGTATAAAAGTTACTTGGTTACTCTTCAATAATGGCCCTGCTGATATCTATAGCTATGTGAATGTATACTACCTAGGCAGTGTACACTACAACCGATCGTTTCTCTTTTATCGTGAGGTGATGACGGAACTTCATGTGCTTGAGAAAACTGATTCGTTCGAAATCGATTTGAACAGGATCCGCCAGGATTTAAGCGCTACGTTATGGCAATCCTACTGGTGTGACACATTGGTGAAAACGCCATTCTGTCATCCTATCAATCCACCTAATGATGAAGGGAGTTCTGCCGGTATGTCCATTTCTATTGAAATAGCAATCTCTCATACTTCTTGCAGCTGCAACGCTAACACTAAATCCAACTCACCTCTATCGATGGGATCTGCATGAATTCCCGCCCCAATTGCCAACACTGTCAATCACCGAACGTCATGAAGAATGCATGGTATTCTGGCGCAGCTTGGGCCCCGATCTGTACAGCCGAGTCGTTGAGAAGACGTACGACGTCAGCTTTAGCAAGCTTATAGACGAAGTCGCTGACCTCGAAGGTCACAGCAATAGCCTTGACCACTGAAGCGACCTCCTAAACCCTAATCTTCACATGACAGGTGTTGACGTATACTGGAGCGGCCATGCTACTTCATCTGTATCAAACAATCAAACGCCAATAGCAATCCCCTCGAAATCTGTAACGCGGTTCGGTTCGCTTCGTGTCTGTCGGTTTCCGTTCACGGCCGAGTTCCACTTTGATGACGTCTTGGAAAGAACGACGTTCTCTCTGGCATCGAGCATCGCTGATGATGCTTTCGAACTACTCGTCGCCGATCTACAACTCCTTCTTGACGAGAACAGAAGCCAGCAAGTCTCAAATATTTCATTGCTGGTGTAGAGGTTGTAAATATGATCTGGTTGTTAGGTTGTATTGAAGAGGAATGCAAGAAAATCGTTGCGCTGTCTTTCTGAGAACGAAGCGCAAGTAGAAATTAGAGTAAACAAGACATTCGGATATGCATATCTATCAGGAAAGATGTCTGTGAAATCAAATGAGAGCAGGAATGCCGGCCCTCAATGTGGATTCAACGTTCGTCTACTTGACTCGAAAGTCGTGAAAACAAAAGGGTTTGTCTGCGAATGCCTGATCGCAACTGGAGATCTTCCTCTACAAGAGCTTCTCGGCCAGTCTCCCTGTCTTGATGTACAATCGAAGATTATACTTTCCATTATTGAGGCTATACCAGAAAAGCAACTAAGCCAATTTTTTACGAAGTACGATGCTTACAAGTCCAAAGAAAAAGCAGAATATGCCAGAAAAGTTGACATTTTGGATTCGTCGTTCTACGTAAGGCATCTATGAAGATGTTGCTAGCCTAACTTTTTGCCCAGGTTGATGTATTCGCAAATGCTGATGTAGCTTTGGATCGTCTCTTTGAACTAATAAGCGAGAAATACCCGAACCTAGACAAAATTTTCTCCAGCCAGCAAATCCAAAATCTTATAGCTTATCGAACGGCGTATGTTGTTTTTCCAGTCTATAGTGTTTTTATTCTAATCTTTTGCCCAGGATCAGTTATCTAGACAGATGTTCAAAACCTGAAGTCTATTGGTATAATTTCTGGCTACAACTATCAAAGAACAAATCTGGCTGGATTCCAAATTCCGTATCCTGTAATCCAGAAGATCTGGACTCCATTCTGTATAAATGTTCGCAAATCAAGGCACTGGATGATCTGGAAGCTCTTGGGTTTCAACGGTCTGACTTGGATGCGGAACCATTCGTCAGTTTTTGGGCCCGATTAAAACTCATTCAATCGAAGGTGTTTTATAAAAATGTGAACTACCTTAATGAGGCTATCACTTCGGTACGGCTGGTAAGAGAGTTGCCTGACTTTAACCGGCGCTTTTTAATGGCCATTTCAGGAAGCTTCTCGTTGTGAGTTCATCGATGCAGCTTCAAGGTTAATCCATGTGGACAGCCAGTCCAGAAACAGACGAAGTTTAGATTCAACATTTGATCAGCCTCTTGAAGCCGTAGACGTGAAGATCGCCATCAGTTACAGCGATGAAATTGACGACACGCTGAACGATATCATTGTCCAAGACCTTTTTAAGCCAGAAGGAACGTCAGATGACGACTTGGAAGATGGCTATGACGAAGTACAAGAAATGGATGATCAGCAAAATCCTGGTGAACAAAATTACGGCACCGATTTGCAAGATAACAATACCAAAAGACCTACTATTAGATCGTCTAAAGCTAATAATATACCGAGAAGGAAAACTTTTTGGAAAAGAATAAGTGGGTATGAAAGTGATGCTGATGATATGAAAATGAAGTTCACGTTGAACCGCGTCAAGTCATTGGCAGCATCATCGACTCGAGCAAATTCGCTTAGAAGCCAATTAGAACTTAAGGATGAAGAGTACAGGCGCTCGTTGAATCTACCCATTGAACTGGATGTTGTTCTAGAGGAGGATCCAACATCCAATGGAATGAATAACAAAGATGATAAGGGCGGAAAGGTTGGCGAAGATAACCCTGATACAAAGCGATCTAGAGATAGCGACGACTGGAAATCTGACGGCTCCTCAAAATCGGAATCATCAAGCGATAGCGAAGAAGAGCCATTCGGAGTTAAAAAGGCAGCATTCAAAGTTCCTCATCTCAAAATAGATGATGCTGGTATATCTCGTAGAACTTGTCTTCGAAATCATCTCTAAACTTTAGCTGTACTAGGATCTGACGACAATTTTATCCAAACTCTCAAGCAAAAATCCCCAAGTAACAAATCTATATTGAGCAGCCCAGTTGCACGCGTACATCAGCTTGAAATGCGACGACGAACAAGAAGAAGTACAGTGCTTGAGACGGTTTTAAATGTGGTTGTGCCTCAATGCGGACCTGGTCGCAGCTAGAAACTGGTTCATAATCAAATCGCATACTGATTTTCCCGATATATAAATTATTGTTATGGATTTAGACAAATTTGCCAAACGAACGCTGGATAGATTTCATTGCTTTTCTTGAAATTACGTTCTCTTGGAAAAAGCTTTGTTTTTTCTATCATGATTAGCGAAACGACCTTTATGCCGGTCCTTAAACTGACGTGCTCTGGCATTATCTGGAGCAGGGTGAACACTGGACTTATTACCAGATTTGGTGTCCTTCGGTGGCAATGTTTGTGGCGAAGAGTCTGGTCTCGTTGATATAACCTCATTAGTATCAGACTCGGCATCATCACGAATATCAAACCTGGCGTAGCCATCAAAAGTGTCATCATCTTCATCCTCATAGACTGCATTCATTGATTGCACAGCACGATCGCGAAGAACACTGGCGGCGGCAGCATCAAGAGCGAACACTTCATCTTCTTTCTTGATGCGTTCTTCTTCAAGAACACGAGCCATATTGATAGATATTCGCCCTGTTCGTGACAAGAACTGAAGCATTTCATCGCTGGGCCTAGTGGAAGCATCAACAGCCTTGTCGCTTGCAATTTCTTGGGTTTGTTTCTTCCATTCAGATGTGTTTTCAACTTGAGCCAGATGCGGCGGCAATCTGCCCTCCAGTATTGCATTTACAGTCTGATCAACAGAAAACCCAAATTCCGATAAGCACGCTCGAGCAAAATCTTCACTGTAATTAGAAAACAATTCGATTAATTGTTTAACTTCCTCTGTGTGCTCGGTCTCCAACTTCGAATGTGGCGTAGCTTCAATTTGTGACGACGATTTGCGAATAACAGGAACTTCATTACAAACGGAAGCCACGATGTCATATAAATAAGACAGTCTATCAGCATCTAATAGGCAAATCAATTCGTTAGGGTTTAAAAGGAATGACATCTCGTGCAATAACTGGAATTTCAGATTTAACGCTTGAGTCAAATAACCGGTTTTCACTCGATGAAACATGTTGGGTGGTACATCAACAGAATCGGCAGCAGAGACCATTGAACGTAAAGTGTTTTCAAATCGTTCCCAAGAAGCTTCGCAGTTGTCGTTGCCGGTAGATAAAGATTTCAGAAATCCATCGATTAATATAGTCTTTGAAAGTATCAGTATCTCTCCCTTCAATAAATACAATTGCTTTTTAGAATCCTCTGGAAATTGAGACTCAGTGATGGGAATTGT
Source organism: Polymyxa betae (assembly GCA_003693705.1). Classification (NCBI taxonomy): domain Eukaryota; phylum Endomyxa; class Phytomyxea; order Plasmodiophorida; family Plasmodiophoridae; genus Polymyxa; species Polymyxa betae. Next base: position 194,168 of record RBZT01000855.1, read on the forward strand.
CACATCGAAGCATTTCGATAATGATTCTAAAATGGAACTGCGCATAAGATAATGTATAAATGAAGAGGAAATTTCAGCCACGCGACGAAGAGATTGAATAACACCAATAAGAATTATAACTGGATTACTAAGCATCTTGACGTCTTCAGAAGGAACCGCAGAATCTATTATACTGCAGGCCTCCTTTAATGCTGCTGCAATTTCAGCTTCCCGGCCAGAATGAATCACGTGGGCGGCGAGTTTAGCCACCTCCTCTTTAGCAGATTCACCATAGATATCACAGATGTCAAGGAATGCAGCGAACGAGGGTAACGAAGAAGCTTGAATAATACTGAAAGTCAAATGTCCTGGTGCATTGGATTAAACAAGAATTCTTTACATTCTGGATGATTACCAATCTGTTTGAGCAAGTTTAGATTCTCTAATCTTAGCTGATCATGAGCGCTTTGCTTGGGATCCAGACGCGGAAAAGCGCTCAGAATTTCATCGCACTTGGCAAGAACTGCATCCGATGCAGCCGTGTTTTTAGTCGAGTTCTGGCTCAAATTATAGCGAAGCTGGGAGAGGTAAGAGAAAGCTTTGATTGCATCGTGATGCTCAGACGACTGGGATTTGACTACGGCTACAGCTTCTCTAAATGATTTCATTGAAACAAGTACGTGCGCAGCCCCAAAGCTTGAGACAAGATTTCCGGTAAAATGAACGCATCCTGAAATTCAAAATTTATTATCGGCTACAACAAGCTTCGAATCAGCAATGCAGGTCTTAGTTTACCTCCTACTCGACGTTGTCCATATCAGCAGGTAACCCAAACTGTTGCAATAATGTCGCCTGGTCGATACTGGCGTTCTTAGATGTGATGTAAGAACAGATAGAGAAAATGTTATCTGTTTAAAAGTTTTGATTAAATAGGCTAAATAATTTTTGGCGTTTGTACCTGTCCATCTATTCACTGAATCGCGAGCTTCCACAACCTTCTTTTCTGGATGGTTACATTAGTTTGTAATCTATCTGGAGAAGTGAAATTATACCGAGTTCTTGAAGCTTAGCCGGGTTGCGATCGTCGTAGGCCGCTAGTTTGGCGTTCACCTCGTTTAGTTGCATATGCAATGACTCTAATGAAGTTTCCAATTCTCTCCTTTCGTCCTACCACCACATCATTACAGTGTTGTGTTTTTTACTGCTAAACATTTTCACCGATTCCTGTCGTTCCGATTCCAATTCTTCTGCCTCAACTGTTATTCTTGAGATGTCATTGGAGAAAAGTTCAGTTTCGTCCGTGAGACTTTTGATTCGATTTTGTTTGAAGCTAAGCGCCTTAGATGGAAGAGCCCAGAAAAAGTTCCCAGCTCCTATCTTATCTGAATCGACCAAACCGTCGTCAACTAGACTTTGCAGCACATCTTTAACTGTTTGTGCGACTATGCTTAGCAGTTAACAATACTCTTTTAGTATCAATGCAATTTGCCAACCGATGCCTTTTGCTTTCGGAAGATGTTTTTCCAGTTCTTTCAGGGTCATCACTTCTTTTTTCTCATAAAAGAAGTCGCACATGCGCTTTCGTTTTTCGTCATGGGAAAGTCCTTTCTTCTTGCCACTCATGATAGAACCGGTGAAAGGTTCAATGAGACGAGAGATCAGTCAGAGGAGGGAACCCAGATAGGGGCAGCTATCAGTGAGCGGAGCCCATGAGCGCAGCCCCATGATACAATGACCAAATCAAGTTCGTTCGTCGTGATTCCGAGGAAAGGAAACAATGAATCAAGCGTAATGTCAGTGTTTCTATGCCCAAATTGGTCTTGCTTGAAAGTCCAATTGGTCTTGTTTCAAACTTGAGCTCTTCAATTACATAATTATTTTTCAGTTTTGCTCTGACTTTGCGACCCTTGGATAACACTAATCTGTTGGCCAATCAGCCGCCCAGAACCGTCTTCTTTCTCAATGTAAAAGTCCTAATCCTAATACTGTACAAATATTTTTTCTAGCAGTTGTTGATATTGTATGATGTGAATGGGCATTTCGGGCAAATGATGTTTTATTTTATCGGCACAGAATTTGGTTTAATTTGGCTCTTATCAAATTTAATCAGTTTTATCGCTTACTATCTGTCGCAATTTTCCAGTAATTCTTCGATTCCATATCAATAACAAATTGCAATTTCTCTGCCGCTTTGATTTGAGAGTATCCAGTACAACAAAATTATAAAGTATCTGTATCGAAATGGCCTATAGTGTCATACCTGAGTATGCAAAGCAAGCAAAAGAACGAGAAACTCGTTTCATGCCGCCAATACTGGAGCTGAATCCAAACTTCTAAAGACTCAAATCTTTGTAAAGAGTGACCATACTCAATTTGTTTAATAAGTACGCCTGTTGATCTGAAACAACTTCTCCAATCTTGTCATGTCTATTCGCCTGAATCCTCTTAGTGCTGCTCGCGGTGCCAAATTCCCATGCGAGCTTTGTGGCCAACCTTCAACCCTAGCTTGTGCTCATTGTCGAGTTACTTATTACTGTTCGAAACAACACCAATCCATTGACTGGGCTGGTATTCACGAACGAATATGTATGACTTTGGCGTCTCTGAGGAATCCGCCCGAATCATTCAATAGCGAGGAAGAACGTCAGCGCCGCCAGCTAGCGGTGACTACGAACCAACAGGCGCTAATCGAACTTTCCAAGAACGAAGCTTCGAAGTTATTGGTCCAGGGACAGTTTGAGCTCTCAATCCCACCTGCATTGCAATGTTTGAAACTCTCCAACGCTGTCTATGGCAAGGGTCATGTTGAGCTGGTTCCTTCCTATCTGTTGCTGGCAGAAGCGAACATGGGTTTAAGACGATTTGCTCAGGCTGAGAAATTCCTTCTGCTCGCACAGTGGGGAATCTTTAAGAACCCTAACGAAGGCCAGGCTTTAAAGTCAGTCGTTACACATAGTTCTATCTAGTAGCTTTACTCTCTTGTCTAGATCGCCACTATTTCGACTATTCGGGAAGATTTATCTCGCTCAAGGACTACTTGGGCAGGCAGCCGAGCATCTCGTCCAAGATATATACTATTCTTCTTTGCATTATGGATCAGAACATTATTGTACAGCAGCTGGATACTATCAAATGGGGGTATGACGTTGGTTTTACTGATCGCAACTTCAATCAATTCTGATCTGGGGTTTCAGCTTATTTTCTTGAAACAAGATCAAATTGATAACTGCCTAGCTTTTTTGGATAAAGTAGTGGATATATGGTTCAAGTTTTTAACAAATTTTAAGCAACAGGTGATAAGCAATACGTACCACGTTTGAGTTTGCTAATTTTCTGTAAAGCGAGGGAATACACCAATAAGCAGCGTTCTTAGCGATACCATTATAGGAGAGGCAGCTGATATATTACGTTCAGTTATTGAAACCCGTGTCGAATTTCTTGGAAATGGACATATTGCAACTGCAGAGGCATCGTATGTCCTCGGAATGCTTTGCCAGCTTATGGGACATCAAGAAAAAGCTTTAGAGCTTCTATTCTCTGCTCTCAATATCTACGAAGTTCATGTCGGTGCTGACCATGATCTGACCAAAGAGATTCGAATCGCTCTAGCTGATGTCGAAGGCAAAGAATTTATCAAGAAAGAGGGTATATCTGTTGATTCTCCTATATCTGTGCCGTCTTGACTGGGCTGCTTGGAACCCTTTCAAGAAGCTATATAAACATATATTCCTGCAAATATTTATATTTTTTCTGATTATCAAAAACACTTTGAGAAACTTTGTTATAGCTCGTTCTAGGATTTAAACATGGTGCTAACTGCTAAGCCTAAAGGTTTGAAGAAATCCAACAATTTTTTATAAGGAATCTTGGTTGAAGAATGTGAGACATATAATCGGCGGACTGCGTCTCTATCAGTATCACCGAGTATTATTACATTCTTTCACAGAGCGTCTCTCTCTTGAATCTGGCAGCGTATTCGAGGCAGCCTTACTGTTGTCGAGCTAGAAGTACACTCCAAGCCTAACTTATCATGGTAACCGATCCTGACCGAGGGCGACATAAACAGCCAAGTCGTGGGTCCCGGGTTACCTGGCAGAAGAAGGCAAACATTGCTGAACAACAGTCAAAACAATCGAATGGGAGTATGGAGAAATTAGACTTTAAACTTTCCTGTGGATTGGTCGAGGCTTTTTCTGCTAGCACTGAAAACGCAGAGAGCCTAAATGAATGCGAGCCGAATATAACAAAACAAGTGAAATCAGAAGATGAACAGGCTGAAGCCAGAGCTCGTGTTGACGAATGGATCCGTCACCGGCAAGATTTGCTCCAATGCCGCCAGCAGAACCTTGGCGCCTGGGTTATCCGCTCTGCCCCTGTTATGAAGAACCTCGATTCCAGCATCAAGAAAACATCAGCCTTTTTAAGAAAGCTGCGCTCGTTCAGTTTAGGCGGAGAAGCTCATGTCAGAAGCCTCCTTGCTGAACTCGAAAAATTAAACATGAGCCGATATGGGACTGAGATGGTCAGCGCTATCGTTGAGACTCGACTAGCGAGAAGTGTCGATGTTGGATATGCTGTTCAAATCTCTGGTGCTATCCATAGAATCTATCCGCAGTTCGCCTCTGATCTGGAAGCTGCCCTGTTGCATGTTTTCGACGGAATTGTCCAGATCTCCAAGAAGAGTGAAATTGATAAAGATCAAGCTGCCCGTTGGAGAAGCACTTTAAAGCTGGTGACAGATTTGGTACTATTCTTCGCTTATACAATGAACTTCATTAAGCCTTTGTTTTTAAGTTTAGGCATGGTGTGTTCAAGACCCCGAAACTAGCAGCAACTGCAATTAAACAGTTGATTGAATGTGACCAGGGTTATGATCCTCATTGTACAATTTTATCGATTTTGGTCGGGTTCTGCCGGTATGCCGGCTATGATTTTCTAGGCGTGCTTCCTGTCAAAGTTGAAGCTGATTTTCAACTTTTTGGTGAATCATCTCGTGACATTTTCAACAAGCCTGAAGATGAGCCGATCGATCAGGAAACGCGAGACAAATGCCAAATTCTTTTCCATCGTTATTTCGACGCTCTTTCGGGTCGTTTCGCTACGCTGGTTCGCGAGGTGAGCCACCAAAGGAAGGAGAACAAGAGACAAGCCTTCTACAAAGGGACTGTTGACGAGAAACACATTGCAACTCTCAATGCTCTTACCGAGAAACTGGAATCGTTGAAACTTCATTTGAGCCAATTTGCCGAATTAATTCACCGGGACTTGCCCGAGGTGCAAATCGAGGTGGAGGATGAATCTGGAAAGGTTGTTCTAGACAATGAATCTTCAACCGCGCCCAATACGCTTCAGCTTTTTGACGATGAGGAGACTTTTGCTTTCTATTCTTCGTTGCCGGATTTAAGTGCTATTGTTCCTGGCGTTTTATTGGGTGATATGAAATCAGATTCTGCGCAAACCGAGGCCATTCTAATCGATGAGAAATCACTTCAAGAAGAGCCGTCATCGTCTGCTGAATCTGGGAACTCTCAGCCCAAGCAGCTTTCTCCCTTTGATCTTTTCTTACAAACTTTACCGGACGCGATGAACCGTTCGCAAATTGATGAGATGGCTGAACGTTTTTGCCATCTCAACAACCGTGGAACGCGGAAGCGCCTGATCGAGACGTTATATCTTGTGAGTCGCGATCGCCTCGATCTCCTTCCATATTACTCCCGTCTAGCTGCCATACTGACTCCGTGTTTCCCAGATATTGGCTCTGAGGTAATTTTTTTTTACATATGATTGATTTGGCTAAAGTCCATATAGTTGGTCCGGCTTTTGAAAAACCAGTTTTACGGTCTCATGCGGAATAAATCCCAGCATAATATCGAATCGAAAATCAAAAATGTTCGATTCATTGGGGAATTGGTGAAAGTGGGTTACCAATTGTTTGCTCAACGATCTGTATTTACCAGTGTTCTTGCAGTTTGGCATCGCACACCACTCGGTGGCATTTAACGCATGGAATTTTTGCTTGAACGAATTTACCGGACAGCGTATCAATGTCTGCTGTGCCCTTCTAGAGTCGTGTGGTCGATGGCTGTTTAAAAACCCTGAGACTAACGAGCGTTGCTCCCAGTTTCTTGATCGCATGATGAAGCTGAAGGCTGCCAAATATATGGAAGAGCACATGAACAATATGGTCGAGAACGCTTATTATCAATGCAATCCCCCAGCTATTCGTGTTCGACGTCGGAAGGTCTATCCGCCGATGCGATTATACCTTCATCACTTGATCTATTCTGAGCTCAACGATTCCACTATTGATGACATTTTGATTCTACTTCGGAAACTTGATTGGGATGATGCCAATGTTGTGCGTTGGGTAAAAAAGGCGTTAATCAGGGCGGATCGTGTTCAGGTCCAAAACATCAAATGTTTGGCGAGCATCGTCGCCGGTCTTGACAAGTTCCATCCTGTCGCTGTCGAGATCGGCGATGTCGTTCTTGAGGAGATCCGTCAAGGTCTTGAAAGAAACGATTTCGCAGAATCACAACGCCGTTTAGCATTCGCCCGATACCTCGGCGAGCTGTATAACTATATGGTTGTCAATGCTCAAACGATTTTCGACACGCTTTATATGATCATCACGCTGGGGCATGAAATCGATCGAAAAGGGCAACTCGTCAGCCAGATTGACCTCCCAACCGACACATTTCGTGTTCGAATCATATGTGTTATTCTCGATAGCTGTGGTTCATATTTCTCTGGTGGATCAAAGAAGAAACGTCTCGATCGGTTCTTCTTATTTTTGCAAAGATATCTCATATTGAAAACAGGCAGGTGCCGTTGTATTGTTTTTGTTTATGAATGACAATTTCTGCATAGTCGTTCCTGCCGACATCGATTTCTTGGTTGCTGATATTTTTGATATTCTATCCCCTCAGTTACCTAGATATCGTACACTCCCTGAGGTGAACGATGCCATTGCGAAGATGGATAAAGGACAAAACGTTGACCGTCTGGTTCCTCTAAGCGGTTTCGAACAATCTAATCAGCAGGCTTTGGAAACTACTACTGACGTTGATGCCGAAAGAGTTAGCGATGAGGAAAAGGATCAGAGCAAACCGAACATCGTTGATTCAGAAGATGGTCTCGATGCCGACGATTCTGAGATCGGTTTGGATGATGAACTCGATGATTTTAATCGCTGGAATCAAAAACGAGATAATCCTTCTCGTTCCACCGATGATAACAAGTTCGGATCTTTCAGCCTGGATTTTTCTCTTCCTTAATTGATCGCTTTTTAGGGCTTTTGAATTGGAGTTCGAGCGTTTGGTTTTGGAATCTGTGGAACAGAGGAAATTCGAGAAAAGAACTATTCAAAACTTAACCGATGTCTCGTCTTTCGCTGGTGGCATTAAGCCTGCTTCAAAGATTGATGACGGCAAAGTTCTGTTTCAGCTGTTGACGAGAAAATCCAATAAGCCTCAAACTAAATCGTTAGCGATTCCTACTGAAGTATATCAAAGTATTCTATCATCTGCTAATTTTAGCATTGACCGTCATATAGGTAAGGTTGGCAGCCAAAAGTTTACAAGACAAGAAGAATGCTGCCGAAGAACAAAATGCTTTAAAAAGACTGGTTTTGGCAGGAATGCAGCGAGAAGCGGAGGTGTGTCTGGACGACATTGCTGATCCGCACATATATGTTGATTTGCTGTGTGTTAGGAGCAACGTGATGGTCATGGAACGGCCTCTGATCTTGACCGGCACATAACCGTCGATCTCAGCTATCGAAATTTCGATCCGAAATCGACGTCCAGTACGCAGCCTAATTCCAGTCGCCAAAAGTCTGCTCGCGGATTCTCTAGCGGGCGCAGGTTGCTTGGACGAAGCGGTTCGAATTTGGGTTAGTACGGTATCGAGCATTGCCATAGAGCAGTGTACAGCCAACGCCCTCGAGCGCGTTAGCTGTCACGATGGTGTCATTCACAGCACATTGGCATGGAAGACGTGGAAGGCATGACGCTTCTGTGTTGTGCGATTGCGAAGCTTCGGATTGACGAGAGTCGATTGTTGTGTGCTTTATAAATCCGGTCCTGCCTTTTAATCAGTTTATTTAGCATTCCAGTTAATCATCACGCATCAGATATTCAATCTGAATCGACGTCCTCTAAGTGGCCAGCCAAGCGCATGGCGGCTTGCATCTCTTGCGAGGTTTTCTTGTAGACTTCTTTAATGTCTTGGCCTAGATGGCAAATGCAGTGAAATGGCTCCCAGGTGTCTGTACATAATCAGTCCAACGCTGCGATTTAGTGAAAATAATCCAACCGTCCCAATTTCCCTCCCATTCAACCAAATAGACCAACTCTCCACTTTCATTCTCTTTGACGTCTTTCAGCCGATTCACAACATACTCTTTGTCAGCTTTAGAGCTTGAGCTGCGCCTCTTCTTGGCCTTTCGCTTCTTTTCAGCCACGCCTGGTTTACCCGTCCTGACGGGTGACTTTATTGGCTTTTTCTCATCATCCCGTGCATCTTCTCTGGATTTTCGCTCGTCGACAAGACGAGTTTTTTTTTCAGGACTCTTGGGTTTTAAGGATGTCATTTCGGTTAGACCTGGTTTCAACGTTGTTTTCGGCAAAGTTGATTTTGATTTCTGCTGTGACAAATTCGAAGTCACCTTCTGATATGGCAGTCGCAGTGCCTCTTTTTGAGCAGGTTTTAGTTGTAGTTTCTCCGATAATTGAACAGGAGATCGAGACAAGTTTGGAGTGAGACTACGTTGTTCATCCAGATCAACAGGCGTATTTCTTAAAATGGACATCGGCGACAGTGATCGTGGACGGATTGTCTCTAATGTTGGCTCATGGTGTTTCGAGCGTTTCACAAGTACCGATTCTGGATGACCTTCCTTTCCGTGACCGTTATCATCCAGTAGCCCATTAAAACTTGAAATCCTGCGAATAGGATCCCTACCGCGTTTGCGATGGTTTCTCCAATCATTGCCGAGCAGTGTCGACATTGCGGTTTGTGACGACATCTTCTGATGGGAAGCGTTATGTTGGGATAGCTCATCGATATATTCGAAAAAATCGTGAGCTTGTCCACAGTCCAAAGCCATCTAAATAGGAAATTTAACATAATTTAGATCCAGCAAAACAAGCAGATTCGAGAAACCGACTTTATAGGCGAGCTCAGCAACGTGCTCCCACCACATGGTATTTTAAGCAGTCAATTCTAATTAAATGCTCAGTACTCGAAGTGCAGCTGACAGAGCAATCCCGTCAGCTTGTAGAAAATTAGGCGGCTAAAATGATCTGAACTGGCCGAGAATGTGAAAGATAAACGACCAAGAGCAATGATATCAAAAGTCCGCCCGCTTGCTGACTGCTCGTCACACAAACGAGCGCCATTAATCATTAATGTATTCTCAGCGGACGACAATTTCGTTGTCAATCATGTCTGTCGAAATATAATCCAACTAAATGTGAAGGTCCAAGGACAGTGGGGATCCAAAGTCAGGCATCCTGAACGTTCTCGTTGGTGTGCTTTCTTTAGAATCAAGACGATGGTGGGATGTAAACTGCTGTGGGTCTGGAAATCTGTTCTGAGCAGTGAGCAAACCTCGATTGAGGTTAAACTGATTCACCGCAAATTACGGTAGCAAGAGCACTCTTATACGCATCCACAACAATGATAAGAAAATACAGTACAACAGGATTTGCTTTGGACAAAACTTTCCATAATAATTGAATCCTGGATATTTGGAATAAGAATCTGGATGCTAAATCCAGTACCACATACAAGACGGAGGCCTTATATGCCGATTTTCTATAAAACCTGAACATCACAATTTCTCGACGCCTACAGCCCTGGTAACTGCCTACTAAATACTGATCGCCATGTTCTGTATTGAGGAAAATCGATTGGTTTGCCTGTGATTGATAACAGCAATAGTGAAAATGCTGCGGTCAGAAATCATTCGCATTGTTGAACGAACTCCACTGGTGCACGCTTATTAGCACGAACGGCGCCAACAACCTTGGTTCAGATGTTCGCGGTTGTGCACAGCGAGATCGCTGGCAAGTCGTTGTGGGCATTGACTCAAACGTCCCATTGCGATGGGTAGCGGAATCAGCAAGAGTTCGCAATTGAAAGCGCTCGAAAAACGATGTAGGTCTTAGTCGATATCATTGCTGCTTATATCATTTCTGGCTATTGAATCTCGGTTCTGCATAAACCGAGGTTTGGGTGAGGGCCTCGTCTCTCTGTTTCATTTCAAATCTCTCTGTGCTCCGTTCTGATCTTCGTCAAGTCGATGCCGAGGAGTTGTTCACGCTGCGTCAGACGTTTACCGAATTGGCGGCCCGGAACCGAGGCAAGTTCATCGATCGGGAGATGTTCAAACTCGTGTTCCGGATGCCCGGCATCCTATCAGATCGACTTTTCAACGCGTTCGACCTGAATCAGAGCGGCATGATCGACTATGAATCATTTATCACTGGCTTAGCGTTGTTTGTGAGAGGATCTTTTGACGAAAGGGTCAGACTGGGTTCTAAATTCGTTTTTTTTTTACTTGCTCATTTACTTTTTTTTTCCTACGGTTTGCTTGCAGCCTCTGTTTTCTGTTTGATAATGCTCGGTGTATTCTTATCAGGAGCGATTCTTTTCTCGTTAAACCGACAGTTCCGTTGTTAGTATTTCTCGCTTACATTTTCGTATTAGATTTCTATTGGTTAATCGACTTCAGAGTGCTAATCTCGCTTCTATCATAGATCAATTTCCTTTTCCGAATATACGATATTGACCAGAACGGTCGGATAACGAGGGAGGGCCTGACCACTGTTTTGAACTCGGTTCTATTTGCTGGCTATTTGATTATCTCGTCGCAGAGCGACCCTGAGCGTATATCTGATAGCATCTCAGACGTTATTAGCAAAAGGGTAATCACTCATATCAATCACTGTCGTTCATCGTTTTTCTCATTTTTGTGTCTCGACAGACCAAAAAACTGGTGGACGACGCTTTCCGCTTTCAGGAGCAAGATGCTTTGACAAAGGATCAGTTCCGTCGATGGGTATGTCACATTTTGGCAACGTTTAAACAAGCTCATCTGTTGAGAGTCGATTTTGTGCTCGAATAATTTACAATCTCATCTTTCAGGCTCATGACAATAGCGTCGAAGTCGAATACGCCCTTGATGTTCTCATCCGAGATCGTAACACTTTGCGACGAAAGGGTAACTGTAAGCCAGGCTCTTCGTCTGATCTTGGCGGTCGTCTCACATTTGACGGTGTAAGGCTTTCATCGTTTGAGGCGTTATGATTCAAACTCACATTGCCGTAAATGCAGATTTTGAGGTCGCCTTCTCGGTCATCTTCGTCGCATAGTCCGAATCGTGAACTTTCAACTTCACAGCCGTCATTTCAGCTGTCGCAAGGAGGTTCCTTCCAAGAGATAATAGATACTGGATGCGTTCAGATCCGTCGTCCTGATATGACTGATTATAAAGACAAGTATGTTTCTTGCCCGGATTTCCGTTTGAACGTTTTCTCGGTTGTCCCATGATTCTCATTGATCTCCAGACCGGGCGTTCAGATCACTTGCAAGTCCTGCGATTATGACATTTCCGCCTGTTATTGTGCCTACTGTGGATCACCTCTAAAGTCGCGTGATCGCTTTCTGAGCTGCCCCTACTGTGTTTCCGAAAATCGGCTCGTTCAATGCGATTTTTGTATGAATTGTGGATCTGACCTGCACCTTTTCAAAACGGATTCTGACGAAGCCGAACCAATTTATGGCGAGATGTAAGTTTGATCAAGTTTCAGGATCTTTCCCTACTTTTGCTGTTGTCCGTATTGCAATTTTATCCATTTTTCCTGTCACATCTGCACCGGTTTTCACACTATTCTTCTGTTTCAGATCGATAGAAGATGCTTACGGCGGAACCGAAGGCTATTTATGGAAACTCGGCCAGCATCTGAAGATTTCGGTAGCGTTCATTCTTGATCCGAACTGAAGCCCTTCTGATCCTGCTGACAGACTTGGAGGCAACGCTGGTGCAAACTTACTGGGAATTTTCTGTATACGTATCGTTCCGAGGCGGCGTGCAAGCCGGCCGGCATGATCTGCCTTGAAGACGCCCATATCGAGCGTGTTGATCATAGCAAAGTGCACACGCGCATGAAGAACGGCGTGCAGATCTATTCGCCGATCAACCAACTCAGACGCTGCTTCTATGCTGCAACCGAGTCAGATCGCGAAAGATGGTTCAAGGCTTTGCGGAAGGCGGCCCATCAGTTTTGTTTCGAAGTATGCCTTTTGCTACCAATGTTGATATGATGCATCTTACGATTGAGTTGTAGGATTTCTACACGATCATTGGAAAGATCGGCGAGGGCAAATTCGCCAATGTTTACTCGTGCACACGAAAGCGAAACAACCAGAAATGTGCTGTCAAAGTCATCAACAAATACGGTGAGATTGTTGATTTTTATCTGTCTCGAATTGCTTTATGAACGTTATTATTTTGTCATTGTGCGGACTCTGTCACGCTCAGTGAATGCTAATTTCTCTGTGGTTTGTTTTTCGGTTTGATTTCTAATTGATAAATCCCTAATCATCAATATCTTCCTCATGAATTGTCTAGATGTCAGACAAAGCGATCGCGATAGTTTGCGTACCGAGATCGCTGTCCTGCAGTTTGTCCATCATCCGAATGTTGTTCACCTGAAGAATGTTTTTGAGACACGGTCTCGGATCTATATCGTCATGTCGCTTGTTGAAGGTCAGATATTATGATATGTGGTTTTCATTTTGTCGTCAATTATTACAATTCTGGTGATTCTGAGCAATTTTGCATTTGACAAACTGCTTAGGTGGTGATCTGTTCCAGCGCCTAAAAGAGCATGGTCGCTACAGTGAAAACGAAGCCCGGAAAGTTATGGATCAGCTTCTGCGTGCCCTTCTCTATCTGCACGAACGTGGCATCGTTCATCGAGACTTAAAACCCGAAAATATCATGTTAGCTAACAAAAATTCGTTAACTGATATCCAGGTAAATGGCTTTCACTCGTTGGTGTCACTTTTTTCTAATGTCTACTGGGAACAGTTGGTGGATTTCGGTCTGAGCAAATTCATTGCCCCAGAAGAAAAAATGAACCAGGCATGCGGCACTCTATCGTATTTAGCTCCAGAAGTCCTTTTGCGTCAAGGATATGGTCGGGAGGTTGACATCTGGAGCGCTGGTGTCATCCTGTACGTCATGCTGTCCTGTCATTTTCCGTTTCCAGATAAAGACATGAAGGCGTACCTAGACAAGGTATATTTTGTTAACTGATTCGAGAGTTTCTTCATTATCTACTGACTTATGAAAATTAACCTACGATGATAGGCTATCAATGCAGATTTCTCATTCAGCCATCAAGAATGGGAGACTTCATCCGATGAAGCGAAATCGCTGATTCGAAAAATGCTAAACCCCAACCCGAGAGCCCGAATCACCGTCAAACAATCGCTCGAACACCCATGGATGCAATATGGAATGGCAGCAAATGGTTCTTTAACAGTTAAAACCGAGCCTTCTGATTTGGATCGGTGTAAAGATATACGCTCTCTTTCAAACTCTCAAAACAGTGGATCTTCCTCTAGTAGATCAATTGTAAAAGGTCCAATACTTCAACAGCTACGTGTAGCTTCAGCAATCGTGGATGCGGATCGCTGAAATAAATTTATTACCTATTGATGTAATACCTAAGTATTTATCAAATAAAGAAAATTTTCGGTGAAAGCAGCGAAAAAGATCGAGGCATAACATCATATGAAAGAGAATTTATTCCACTTAATTCTTGTTATCTTCGGTTTTATCACGCCAACTGGTCCCGGAAGCTCTGGCGCCCGCCAAAGGCAACTGTGGTGCCGTTCCAGAGTCACCAACACGCCTCCAAGGGCCTACAATTCAGAATCAGATCTATGCAAACCGCGACAGCAATCAGCGCCCAAACCTGAATCGGCGTCGGCGGTGCCATTCGCATCTCCAATTCGAAACGACGACCTCCATGCGTTAGACGCTTGCTTAAGAGCGGGTCCAGCAGAGGCAGATGGTTCTTCACGACGCCAGCCACGTTCAGGGGCCGCAGCTACAACAGGTCTACGGGCGCTAGTATCAGCAGCGACAGGACGACGAGCATCAGCATCGGCAGTTCTCCAGGTGCGAGCTTCGGGACCAGCTGCAGCAGCAGCAGCTGGAGGAACCACGCTGGCAGCCGTTTTCTTCTGGCGACGTTCTTCGATTTCCTGAAGAGTTTTGTAAGCATTGGAATGGAGAAAACACCAGCATGGCCAACCTGTTCTCTCTTTCGCTGAATTTCGGCGATGCGATCGAGCTTGGCACGACGTTCATTGAGCTCACGGGACTTGGCAGCGCGAGCTTCCTCTTCAGCGTTACGTTTACGTTCAAGTTCTTCTTCACGGCGTTCGCGTTCAGCATCCAATTCCGCCTGTTTCTTTAATTCCTCAGCGCTACAAATGTTCAATACTCTCATCTCTAAACACCAAAACCGCAAAGCATACCGTTCAATTTCCTTTTCACGAACTTTTTCATTATATTCTTCAACCATTGCCTTGTAAGCAGTACGGCGCTTCATCATGATCTGCTCGTAAAACAATTCACGGAAGTTTGTCATTCGCGATAACCGAGCCTGATCCCAACTTCAATAGATTTCAGGGTACCACTAACAAACACAACCTTGTCGGCAACAGCATCCTCATGACGAGCGCGATGGGCAGCACAATGCTTCTCCCATTGTTCGTCATAATAGGCCTGGTCTAATACACGCTGCTTGTTATACTGTTCAATCAACAGTGGGCGCTCTTCAAGGCGCATAGCTCGGTTGGTGAAGTCCAGACGCTTGAAATCTTCCTTCAGTTTGCGCTCTTTAGCACGTTGCCTGAAGATAACAATGTCAATACACAGAGAGTTGGATGTGTAAATAGAGCCAACTCTTGAGTCTGAACTTCTTGTTGCGCTTCGATCAGCTTCTCACGATCGACGTTCTCGGCGTCGCCTTCCAGCGTCTCGATGATTTTACGGGAACGCAGCGTGGCAGAATCGCCAGCAGCAGCAGCAGCGGCCTTCAACTTATCAATCAAGGCGAGATTCTGGGCGATCAACCGGTCCTTCTCGAGCCGTTCTTCACGCTCCTTCTCGCGGCGAATCCTCTCTTCATTGAGCCGAGCTTGTTCATCCTCCATCTTACGCTGCTTGTATTGCTGAGCGCGGATCATCTCTTCGCGCTACAGTTCACATAATGAGCGCTTCATTTAGCAGTCGAACAGACGAGTACCTCACGACGCTGGGCGACCAGCTCGGCTTCCTGTTTGCGTCTCTCAATAACCTGCTTACGAATGAATACATCACGATGTTCATGATCCATTCCGATCTTGGCCAACTGGAACACCTATAGAGCATTAACTACTACGAAGATGGAATGGAGAAGGGATGATAGACCCACCTGAGCTCGTTGCAGATCTTTATCAGTTTGAGTGATAGGATGGATCTTATCAATACAGGTCTGTAGTGAGGCAGCAAGTACAGAGATCTGTTTCATATACCGAGACGATGCAGATGATAAGTCCGAATCGAACACGAGCAGATCTGATGTGTGATCAACACGAACACGAACCAGACCGTTCTATGAACAGGCATCAGTAAAGAAAAAACCCCTAAAGCCCCGAAAACCCTAACAACCTTAACAGAGAGAACAACCAGTTGCTCAACATGATCCGGTGTCAGCTGAGATGGAACCAATGACAAAAACCGGCTCATTCGCAAGACACGGTACAGCTTGGCACATTGACGCAGCAGTGTGAATGCGACCGTACGGGCCAGCGCGGGGCCGTACTGGTCCAGGTGTTCGGTGGCAACAACGGCGTCCAGGAGCGGGCGGACCTTTCGCGAGAACGCGATCGGGGAAACGGCGTCCTTGCTGGTCATCAAAGCGAAGATCTGCAGAGCCCGCGGGTCAGTACGATGTGATGGTGGAGATGGAAGGCGAGAGCGATACCTGACGGACCGAATCCGAAGCGAACTTGGTGACATTGGTCTGATGGATCTTATCAAGCATGCGATGGCGGCTGGGAGGTTGAGCGAATCCCAACATCGCCGCTAGACGAAGGTTCTTCTGATCATCAGCATGGATATGAGCAGGACGGAGCGTCATCGATGAGGTCTGGACAGGGATGGAGAGAGCAGCGATCACCAATTGATCCGCATCTACAAACATGTGTTGGGCCGTTGAACGGATACCGACGACGACGAGGTTTACATCGTTGCTGATTCTGGGCGGCCTCACTCGATACGAACGAGAACTCGAACAGTTTGTCGACACAATAGGCGTGGAACAGCGGGTTCGACGATTTGCAGAAGATGAGCTCGAGTTTCTCGTAATAGGTGGACAGCAGCGATTGATCCAGGTTGATATCGATCTTGGAGCGAAGAAGCAGCTCGTGAATGTCTGCAATAATGTCAATGAAACCCTAAAACCCTAGCAGAACACCCGCACGAACCTTCAATGATACGATAGGCCTCCTGCCAGAGGTCCAACGACGAAGCACATTCCAGCTGGGCGAATCGCGTATTCAAATACGCCTGGACAATCTCGGGAGCGCTGATATCTACAGAGTTCGGCTGTCCTTGAAAATTGACGATGGCGTTCAGATGAATGCGCATGATCTCGCAAAGACGACGGAATTCACTAGCACGTTGATGCTGCTTGCAGTATTGTAATGCCTTACGAACAGTAGCATGATAGAGCTGATCCAAATGCTGATTGTTTCGCATCACATCCAGAACAGTACGATAGGTGTCCCAGAGGTATTTCAGCCTGAATACAACGTGAGACAAGGATTGAAGAGATCTGGAAAAACAGAGCACACCATGGCGTCACGATCTCGCGCTTGTTGCGGTCCTGGTCGTCGTCACCGCCAACACCAGGTACGAAATAATGGACGATATCGGTACGGTAGCCGAGGTCGGCGGTCGGCGCTGTCGGCTGGGGCGTCGGGCTGGGGACCGCCACAGATTCGGCTTCGGCATCCGATGCTTTCGCCTCGGCCAGACGAATGAATTCTTTAATGATTTTCTCTAATGAAGCCACTTCCTTGGCCTGACAGATATTACGATAATGCAGTAGACCATCCTAATAGGGAGCTCAGAATGGGGTCATGGGGTCATGGGGTCGCCCCAGATAAAACCCACCTTGGCGTTTTTTCGATTATTAACGGCCAGCTGAACATAGAGCATCATGATCTGTTCATGAGCTGGCTGCCAAGTTCGATAACGACGCGACATGAGCATGGTATGAAGGCTACGAAGGGCGGCGTCATCTTTGTTGACTTTGACCAAATCTAGGCAAGCGAATGTCAACAGAGGGGCATCACGAATCCCGGACCGGCAGCCGTACCGAGCGCTTTGCGCAAGGCGTTCTCGGGCTTGGCGAAATGGTGCGACATGATGCCGAGACTGGTGGAAGCAGGCAGATGGGGGCGAACAAGGTAGACCCGGGTGCCGCCGACCACCAACGTAACAATGATGCTCTAAAAGCACGGACTGCGACAACTCCGTAACGATGTCCGGACCAAAAATTTCTATCTGCAGAATCAAGTTTCTCAATGCATTTCGTAAACTGGATGGAGAGTTGTGCGACTCTGGTGGCTGCTAGAAAATATAGTCAAGATTGTGATAAAATGTTATTATCAAATTGGGGTTTTAAATATTCGTAAAAGGTTGTTGGAATTCGATTTCCGACTGTGAAGTTTCACATCGAACTGATCGGAAGCCACACCCGGAATGTCTTTGTTTAATGTTGCTAGGGCAGGACGACCTGGTAGATGATCAACTAGAGGTTCGGGAAGCAGTTATTCATCTGAGTAATATTCAGTGTGATGTTGGAGCCTTTCAGAAGCGGGTTTCATACCAATCGCTGGAACGCCTCTGCTAGATCTAGAGCTTCGACGCGAAACCTTTTAGGAATCTGACTTGATAGATCGTTGGCGACGGCGATTTGTGTTAGGAAATACACCTAAACAAATCCAGCGAATCAATAATGGCTTACACGAATAATCAAGTTTTTGTGACAAATATTCAAAACTGGCTCTCCATAGAAGCAGCCAGAAAACCACCTTCCAACTCGAAAAAAACTTGTAAAAGTGGAAATTGGAAAACCTGATTGAGCTCGTCAATGAAGGCGTCGGATGCAATTTCCTTCTTTGACGCCGCCATCTCGATCTGCTTCCGCAGAATGGCATCACGGCAATCGAGCCCTTCCGATTTCCGCTGCCGGATATCGACATGGAACGCGAGGATGACTTCAATCACAGAGTTTAAAAACAGCAAGATATGATTAGGACGATTAACGATAAATTAAAGACTTACACAGGCTGGCGAACAGCATCGATTTTCGGAATGTGACGAGATCGTTCTTCTCCATGAACTGATCTGCATTTCCGATCGCCTGTAAAGAGTATTATCATGAGTGCGATGCAAAATCGTAGAAAAGAAACAGAGAATACCGACCTCAATAAAGATGTCCCAGAATCGTTCACATTGTGTATCCAGCGGTACCCAAATCAAAGGATCCATTCGCAGCAATTCTGTGGCGGCTACATAGCAGGCCACCGACATCTTCAATGAGACATTCTTATTAAGAATCTCAAACAAGACGCACGTGAAAGGCTCCGGTGGCAGATCGATACCACATGACACCATCAGCTGAAAACATTTAAAATGCAAAACGATGCACGACACGACGACCGACCTTCAACGAATCTAAAGCGGATTGGTCGATACTATTGTTCAGGAGGGCGTCCAGAGCCGTGTCGTCAGCAAGCGAGGCTTTCTGTTGACGGCTTGAACCGAGATGTCTCAGGCCTGGCGACAGCAAGCTGTGAGCGGATGCAGCGATCGCCTTTCGCTTTGCCCAGCGATTCTCGCTGAGAAATTCGCCAGGTTCTGGACCCGATTTACGTCCACGACGTTTAGCGCCGCCATGCGACCCCTAAAAGCTGCAATTTCAGATCGGGATTCGGTCATGGAATTTGGCGAACGACGAGCAGATCGGAGACAGCGACGACGTCGGGATTGGATGGCTGCCCAGGGCAATCCTTATCCAGATGGGTGCTTTGCATGAGTTTCAAATCGACCATTTGAAGGCAGGCCGGGCATTGCACCATCTGATCTGTCCCGACCGACATCGAGACGTCGACAGTATTGACAAGAAATCCTTGAGTGAATTGCAAGGGATGGCGCCCAAACACATATTGGAGTTAAAAGCGCGCCAAACGCCTCGACTTCGGCCAAAATATTTTCGCATTGAAGTAAAATATCGAAAATCCGCGAATTCGTCGAATTTTCTGGGAACACCAATGACGATTACAAACAAGGAAGCGATGCCGGTCAATAATTTCGCTTGCAAACAGGAGCGTCTTCTGATTAAAACGACCCGTTGGACTGTTTTCTTCATCCTCGATTTTTCTTCTCACTTGATGGTTGCTCTATCAGGAAGTTGAATTGTTCTCCTTCAATACTGCCTCCGGGTCGAGAGGGCCAATGTTTAGTGCCTGTCTTGCCAATCTTTAGTTCCCGCCTGATGCAGATAAGCCAGCCTTGTTGAAATCTCCCTTCTACAACCAGATGATACATAAGATCGGCGTATTCAATCTCAATCAACGCGCGAGTGTAAATAGGTCTATTTAGTTTCTGGGCGACCATCCCTTTGCCTCCTGCTGATCATCAGCGTCGAAAGTCCCAATCTGAATTTCAGATCTCTGATCTCATCTCCAAACACGCGACATCACAACTGAAGCTTTCCTGCATGGCAGCCATCATGCTTTGTCGGATTGTATCGATCGAGGATAAACTCTCAACCGTTGTAGCTTGCTAGTGTACGCCTTGACCATCACTTCAACTGTCTGAGCACAGAGTGAAATACTATTGGAGATGCAACATTTTCACGATCGGCAAAAGTCGAATGTCGAGGAAGGAACAAAGCGAGTAATGCGAAAACCCGTCTATTTCTGAGAAGTAAGCCATGCGTGCTTGTTGATTTAGAATTATAACGGTTTTCTAGACACAATTTCGATGACATTCGTCGAGGGTTCTCTAAGAACGTTGGACTTTTACAAACCAAACATGGGGTACATTCGCAAAATGTTTTATCAATGAGGTACATTTTTTGAAACTTATGGAGCGGTGCAAAATGGAAAGCGATACTCATTGTGATCCCAATAAAAAAACATCAATAATTACCAAGCAGGCTTTTTTGTCATAGAAGTTTAGGCTTCGAAATTATGGTTGGAATGCAATACGCGGTACATCGGTTCTGTTACCCGATGCCAAGATAGGTTTACTATCAAGCCACCCATCCATTAACAACGAGCTCACCAATCCATGATGCAAGAAAGAACCTATGATCTATTTGGAGCAACAGTCTTGTTCGCTATGAAGCAGAGAACTGGGAATTTTCGAATGTCTGCGAAAAGATTTTCAGCGAAAGTTCTTGTTCTGAAGTTGGCGATGTCCAGGATTTCAGTTTCTTAGATTTTTAGGGATCGATGTCAGTCGATTTCTGCTTGCAAACAGTGGCGTGGTCCTGCCTATGAAAGGACGCCTACCCAATGACGAGCGCACTCCTGCTGAAACCACACCCAGCAAATGAGATGGGAAGATGACGCTTCCATTCATCTCATTTGAAACTGCACTCACATAAAAAACATCACGATGATGGGATGAGCACTGTGGGTGTGACCATGGCAAAGAGGCCGCTGTTCGGGGTGCCTCTGCTAATGGGGTCATCCCACTTTCCACCCCAAAACACTCTCTACTCTGGAGCTTGTTTTTTGACATTTAATGTGCCAACCATGACATCGGCGAAAGTGAATGATGGCACTGTTTCAGACGTCAAGCTGTCATTGCAGGATTTTGAACTAGGTGAAGTTCTTGGAGAAGGATCCTACGCCCAGGTACGAGATGTTTCCAGGAGATAGGGTGCTTGATTAATATATTTTTAGGTGATTGAGGCACGTCATCGTAAATCTGGTTTCCGCTATGCCCTGTAATTACTGGCTGTCCACTGTCAGCCTGGGATAGGTGATGAAATTCCATTTTTCAGGAAAGTAGTTGATAAACGTCACGTTCTGCGCCAGAATAAACAGCAATATGTAATGTCGGAGAAAGCAATATTATCCAGGCTGGATCATCCTGGAATTGTTCGGCTATTCGGCACATTTCAAGATGAGATTTCTTTATGTATGTTGATTCTTAATGCTAATTAATTTACTGTAACCATTGTATCTCGGTACAACCTCGTTCAAATTTTTCCCAAAATTTGACTAATCTCTTTGTCATGTCACTTACAGCTGATTTAGATTTTGTATTGGAGCTAGCCGAGAGCGGAGAGCTATTCCAACAAATCAAATCTGTAACATTTTGTTGCTTTGACTATCCAACTTTCTAATGGAAATTCTGTCAATGGTACAGCTCGGAAAATGCCCGGAATATCACATCCAGTTTTGCTGTGCCGAAATCCTCCTCATTCTTGAATATTTGCATAGCTGCGGCATTGTTCATCGCGACCTCAAGCCCGAAGTAGATCCTGCCATCTGCGTTTCCGAATTTTCAGTTGCTGAATCTCTCGTGATCAGAATTTACTTCTCAAAGACGGGCACATTAAGCTGGTTGATTTCGGGTCTGCGAGAAAACTCGCTGAAGGAGCCTGTACGGCATCGGATTCGAACCGACGCAACTCGTTCGTCGGAACTGCAGAGTAAGCAACTTTGGAATGCATTTCCTGTTACGTATTCATGGTGGTAGATATGTACCTCCTGAGCTACTTAACAATGAACCTGTTGGATTCGAGTAAGAGTAAGGCAATGAAATTTATGTCGTGGTCTTGAATGCTCGAATTGCACAGAGCCGACCTTTGGGCATTTGGATGTGTGATCTATCAGATGATATGTGGGCGACCTCCTTTCAAAGGCGAATCCGAATACTTGACGTTCCAAAAAATAATTAACTTTGAGATTGATTATCCTCCTTACATTTCTTCAATCGCGAAATCCTTGATCCAACGTCTGCTGTCAAAAAATCCGGAAGAGAGATTTGGATCCGGGTTTGAATCGTACGTTTTCAGATCATGGTCCTTGTTTGCATATTTTGTTGATAACTTGTATTAGGTTAAAAGCACATCCCTTTTTTCATGGGATTGTGTTTGAAGACTTGTTTACCCAACCTGCACCATGCTGGACATGCAGTTCCCACGAATTAGATACTGGGAATGGGATTAGAAGACCGTAGAACAAATCTACAGAATAAAGGAACGAATTCTGTCAGACAAGCTCGGTAAATGACTGCCGAACGCAATTCTTAGATTGGGCGTTGAATGATAAGGCAGAAGAATCCTGATGATACCGAGCGTGCCAGGAAGGGTATGTTTACATGGCTCGTCGTATTAATCAGATTTAATTGCTATAGTAAACATAAACCTACTGACTACTGCAGCCCAAAGAAACAACTTAAATTCGCCTATTCCACAGGGAGATTCAAGAAATTAGTGCAATCCGTTCATCGGAACATTGTAATGATTCCCTCAGTTTAGTGGAGAAGTGTGTCGAACGATAGCGATTCTCCCGTGAACATGGCACGAATCGAGACCTTCCTCTGCAGCTGCTGACTAACTTCCTCAGGAGTGCCCTTTAGGAGAGGAAACGTTCCCTAAACTTCTTTCAGGATGAGTTTTATCCGCAAAGAAACGTTTTACGTAATGCATTGGGATCAGGGTTTGCACTGATAAGAGCAGCTTATTCAATGCATAAGCCGCCTCTTTCGGGCCCTAACCAATCATTAGCAGGAAGCACCTTACAACCCTCACGAATTATTATACCATCGTAAAATGGCCCCCAATCGGCAGCAGAGCCACTTGTGGCGCATACAGCTCTGAGATCAGCCGCATATCGCCAAAAACGTTCGCTGTTGTGGCAATTATCAGCTACGGCTGAAAGCAAAGCAAATGAGTCATACTGTCACCAGCATGGTAGAAAGTTGGGCCATTTTTGATGCTGACAACAAAGCCTGCAGGAGCGCCTCCGATTAGCAATCCGTGTTGTCCTGGGCAGCCACTGCTATGATCTGCATTGACCATAGTGACAGAGATCCCATCAATAACCTCGACAGTCCCGCCTTTGTTCATCTAACCGTCCATAAATGACGATTTCCAAATTAATAACGCTATATTGCCCACTTGAATGATTTGATCGTCGGGCACGCCTTGCGACTTGATCCATTCGCCAACTTCAAATATACAGACGACCTTGGCGTTAGACTGCTTTAGCAGATCGGGGGCGCTGGCAGCATGATCGAAATGACCATGCGTTACGAGCACGAGGTCGGGCTTGGGAAGGTTTCCGCCCCGAAACTCCTCAGGAAAATTGGGCGACTCCAACCAGGGGTCGATCATGATCGTGGCCGATGTTGGCGTCTTAATCATAAAACCGGCATGGCCAAGCCATGTCACACTGCTGTCAGCAATCGCCTTCATCAATGATCAATACAGATACAGATCGGAAATGAGGTCCGGAGACGAACACATCTGGTTTTCGGAACACTCGAGATCCACTCCGAAGACAATTTACTCATGTTGTTGTGCTGACTCGATCTCCCATCCTTGAGCTCGTTAATGCAGTTAATATGAGGATGGGTGCTGCGCGTACCTGCTAAGCTCGTGAAGCTATGTCCAAAAAACAAAGGACGACAATACACAATGGTCGCATGTGCGAAAATGATAATCAAAGCCAGTTAGCTCAGGTGCACCTGATACTATTTTCACCCGATATAAAATCAATAAGAAGCACTCGGCGGATTTCCCATAATTGACGTCAAATCTGCTTCTGCGTTCGAAACGATTTTAAAGAACCCTGAGAAAAGTGCGGAAGAGAATGTTGGGACTGTCCAAACTGTACATGTCGTTGTTGTGTGCTGCTTGAATTGGCCAAGATGCCACGCCCGATTCCCGTTATCGAATCACCAGATGCCGTCAAGGCTATGGTCCAGTACTTCAACACTGTGCAGGTGACACGTGAATCGAAAGTTATCAAAGAGGTCAAGGCCATTGCCGAGATATTTGAATTGGACGCACCACAGGCCGATGATTGGCGGAAGCTGATTGGGAAGGCGAATAAAGTGTTCCAGTTTGTACAAATGACGATCAAGGCCATGATCTCAGAGGTCAATGGTCAAATCTACTGGGGCCTTGTCAACACAGCTAACGACGACATCGCTTCGGTTGTCTTCCCGGAGAAGGAAGTGAAACTGTTCCAGGAAGTGTTTAAAACACTGATCGACCAGAGAGGGACCATCTCTCAAGAGAATGCTCTCGACTTACGTTGTCGTGAAGGGCAGCATAAATTGACTGCGGACGAAGCCAATGTGGTTTTGCAGAAGCTGTGTACTAATCACTGGTTGAGACCCGATAAAGACGGCAACTACCTTATTGGGGAACGTTCCTATCTTGAATACGGCAGCTATTTTGACCAATTACACCGAGCAGGAGAGGTCCAATCGTTTACACTTCTTGAAAATCGTTCTTACTCTTTGTTTTAGCTGCCGACCTGCTCCAGCTGTAAAAATTGGATGATTCTAGGGACTGATGAAGCGCTTCATTTTCATTGCCAAGAGCGAATGCGACAGGAACGATCTCAATTAATTTCTTATAATACTTAGCCACTTTCCCGTTTTTTATTGCTGAATATTTTTGTCATCGCTTTGGTAAATCTTCCCATGAATGTTTTCTTTTTATGTTTATCCATGGTCGCCTTTGTAGCCAAATTAATCTCAGCCATTACCATCTTGGCGAAGTTGACGTCTTTTTCTGCTAGACGATGGTCATGGTACGACCCGTGTATAATGCTGTGCATCCATGCATTAGATAAACTGGATTTATGTGATGACTTTAACGTACGCTAAGAACATGTGACCCAGAAGTAATTCAATCGAAGCGAAGAAGGCGAAAGCCAGCAGTGGCCCCAAGAAGACTTTTTCATAGTTAAATTCAGCAATGAAATGCACAAGACAATGTTCTTACAATTGGAATGCTGCACCTCTTCAAAACTGAGTTTGCCTGCGCCAAAAATGGACCCATACTACAATTCAGATTAGCGAAATTTGTGTTTTCAGATCAGTATCATACAGCAGTTAAAAACGAGTCCGTCATCGAACGGAAATGCGGAATGTCAACATTGAACGCCAAGAAGAACGCGTGTACGTAGCCCATCATAACGATTGCGAAAAATACAACGAACATCAGTAAATTTCGGCTGTAACCAGATTAGAGCTCTTTATATAACAGAATCCTTTACAAACCTAGCTCCCAAAAATACTCTCTTGATCATACGTAAGCCGTTCGACATTGTGAACAAATATTTCGCTATCTGTTAGAGCAATCAGATCACAGCTTATCAACGAAATGCAGTGGGACCGTACCCGCATCCAAGAGATGATAATGACGACACTCGTCATTCGACGAATGTGGATCTCGAAGGCAGCGAGGTCATGGAAGTCGACATATGGCTCAGTTCCACAAGCAGATGTCAGCTTCCAGGCTATGATATCATGTGCAATACGAGCAATGATGACAGCCAGAATCAACACAAATTTCACAATGTCCATCAGATTCCAACCGGACTTGAAGAATGTCTTCCCGTATAATCTGAAGCTCTTGAACATGATCCAGACCATGTACAAATAAAATATAACGAATATGATCTCGAAAAAAGCAATAACGAGATTCGATATGCGATCGTAAGGAAATGCATCAATAACATGAAAGTGGGACGTCGTCTCAATGCCTCCATATGGCGGAAGTTCAAAGAGTAAGCGAATGGCACAAATTCGGTTCCCGTTGAGATTATACAGCGAAAAGTCGAGCAATACAGCGACAGTATAGGCATCGATCCAGGTGTTCAGCTTGAGAGATTCAATAAGGTTATGATTGGCTACTTCGTCTAACGTTAGAAACGCATTATAGCCACCAATACCATATTCATGATTTGCAGCAGGTAGCCACTCATTGATTTCTTTTTGATACTGATCTGTCCAGACGAAAACACCATTGGGCCCGAATGGATTCTGGTCAAGATTGCTCTCCAATACCAATGGTGGACAGGAATCTGGGGTCTGTGTGAACATTGATTTGTAGAGATCGGGGCACGGCCCTGGTTTAACACGTTTTTGCTGCAACAGAACCGAGCCCAGTAGATAGCTGCCATCATAGCTCTTAGTCCCATTATCTGGCCGCAGGCCGTTCGTAGCAAAATAGTCCAGATATCGCCAGAGTTGCGAGATTGTGTTCAAAATTGTGAAAGCCGGGACGATCTCATTATTGGCATCAATCCAATCATATGACGAAGTGAAGCGCCGTGAGATAACATCTCCCCAATGGTACTTTACTGAATGATTTTGATAAATCTAACATCGATTCGCGTTCCAAACGTACCATAATCGTAATTTCGCGCATATGCAAACACTGAAAGAACAATAACGAACACGAGATATCGAATTAGTTCCATTAGCCGCTCTCGGTGAGTTAATCGAACCTCGCCATCTGCTGTGGCCAGAGTCGACCCCGATGTGTGCTTGCTTGTGGCAGAGGTTTCATTGCTGCCCCTAGAAGTGGCCGCTTTACTGCCATGCCGACTGTTACCATGGCCAGATTCCTCGCTGACCTTCTGCCTGGACATATCAAGACCTCATGGTTCTGTGACGAAATCGATCGGACTCTACGGCCTACTTCCGCTTGGCAGGGGATTCGTGCTGTGCTTGAAAGCAACGCGCCAGATTCATCATAGCGAGTGTAATCATGGGAATGTGCTTTGAAGCAACCTACAACCATCATTCAGCCCAGAGTCAGGATGGGGGTTGCGCTGTTCATTGGCTTCTTGCAGATAAATGTTGGTCCAAGTCGCTCTTTGATTGTTGCGTCCTGCTGTCGTCTGACCAGTCTAACGACCTATATTGGTAATCATCCAGCGCCAAAACGGGTCTTAAATGCGCTCCATTCCAGTTTTTGATCGACAACCTCATCCTTTCTGCAACGGCGCGACTCTTTGCAAGCCATTACCTAGTTCAATATTCTATCCACGTTTTTTAGTTTCAAACCGTTCAACGAAAACACAGATATCCTAGCTGACATTGGACCTTTATTTCTAAGCTGGAAAGGAATGATTTCTTATCCAACTAACAACTGTTACTGAATTTGGTCTTCCCGAACTCGCAGAATGGATTGCCAAGTCGTATATTTGCTGATGACCTCCATTTGGGATTTTTAGCGATGTTACTTCCACTGTCCTCATTTTTTCTATTCTCGACTCCGATATGGGAACATTCATTTTATTGTTACTCGTCGTGACTTCAAATTATCAATGTATAGGGTGTTCATAGCTGCAAATGCAACGCGAAATCTGTTACCAGACCAGATGAAACCGAAAGCAACTTAGATAGAGTCTGTACATACCCTCTGTAAAATACCTAATACATAAGAAGGCAGTTGATACAACTATGTAAACGCGAGCAAAATTAGTAAAGATGCAAACAATCACGAATCTATTTACAGAAAGCGAATGTAATCCCCAACGACCATGATAACTTATAATGTGATTCTGTAGAGATATCTGCTTATTGAGAAATGGACTACCGTATGACTAATGAGTTATGAGCGACCATATGGCCTATTCTGGAGAATAACATGAAAAAGCAGGAAGATCAGCGAAAATTCGAGTAAAAATTGGGACAAAGTTCTGGCCAGAAAATGACGCAGTCCGAGATATAGTGCGCGGATCTGCCAGATTTCTGATTTTAAAGCAGCTCTGTGTCTGTCATCAAGCGAAGGTCGTCGTCTCTCCGATTTAGGGACAGCGATTTCATTCACTCTAACGTCAAGCACAGAATTCAGACTTTTCCATGGCAACCGTGACCGCAGACGCTCCCGCCCCGGCTTCTCAGACGCCCAGCCGTCGTCGCTCGCGTCCAGACGACGCCGACGACACCGTCAGTAAGCAGGCGCGCGTTTCACACCCGTTCAAAGTCGAAGAAGACGATCTGAAATGCGTCGTCTGTATGGAGTTTCCTGATGGGAAAATCTTCCAATGCCCCAATGGCCATCTGCTTTGTGAGGAATGTCACGAGCGTGTTATCGAGGCATATCAATGCGTCTGCCCAACCTGTCGGGCGAAGCTGTCTCGTGACCGCCCGTCCAGAAATCGGTTCGCTGAATCGGTCCTGTCGACGATTGTCGTTCCGTGCCCAAACTCTGGCTGCAACGAGCGCCTACCGTTCGGCAAGATTCGCGCTCATGCTACCGACGCCTGTTCGTTCAGAATTGTCACCTGTAAATTCTCTCCTCTCGGTTGCGATTGGAAGGATATCAATTCCAAGCTGAAAGTGCACGAAAGGGAATGTACGTTGAAGCAGAAATCTGCCAAGTCGATACTGAAGCGGGTGCTGGAACGGTCCGCGCAGCAGAAGGCGGAAGAACGACGAAAGAAGCACGAGATGCAATCGCAGTTAAAGATCGCCGAGTTGCTGTCATCAAGGTGTCGCGATATCATCATTCGCGAGGTCGTTATTGAACGCGACACCATTTGCGACATGATTGCTAGTAAACCGTTTAAAGCGTTTGGGGCGACCTTGTCGCTCGAGTTGAACGATATCAATCCTTCGTCGTCCTCGTCATCGTCAAGTCCTGATACGAACGGTGTCTCGAACTCCTTGTCAGATGTCGCTGTTGTTAATGAGGTGAACAACAACAACAACAACAACGAGTCCGCAACGCCGAGCAATGAGAAGAAGGTCGGCCTGTTCCTGGTACAGCGATCGAGGCGCGCCAAGCGATTGCGGATGACAGCATTCCTGCTAAAAGGCCCCGACTCCGAAATCCCCAACTTCACGCCCGTTATCGTACCGGTGCAATTCTCTCGCAACAAGCGAACCAGCGATCCGTTCCCTCTGCCGTTAACCAAGGACCAGGCCAAGGACATGTTCGAGATGGGCTCTCTGACGGTTCGTATCGGGCTAATCGATCGCAGGCGGGGCCTGTCCCGATCGTTCTCGAACGATCTCTCGGCGCGTGGCGGCGATGACGACTCCGATTCGTATTCGTCGTCGTCAGAAGACGACGGGATCGTCTCCGAAGATCCCGACCTGCATTATTACTCGACATCGAGCGATGATGATGATTGTATACATACGTATATGGATGATGATGACAATGGTGCTGAGTTAACCTTGTATTAAATTATCTTTCAAACATCTATTTACATATCGACGTTCTTGCTGCTTCAAGCATGCTTTTTTCTTGTCAATATTAAACTTATGATTCCATTTCACGATTCACAAACGAATTGATGCATCACTGTTGTGGTAGTTTGGCTCGTCTTTTCCGCTGGATGAGTTCATGTTGATGGCTAGCGTATAGAGCGTTAAACTGTTTCTGAAGCTGCGCCTTCTGCTGAAGTTCGAAATACGTCATCTGAGGCAGACCTTCGCCGTTCTGGCTGGGCATGGTCGGATCAAACCGGCGCGATTTAAGCGCATCTAGCACCTTTCTGCCATCTGCATACTCCTGATGGTGTTTAGCAATCTGTTTCCTTTTCCGTTGAATCTCGTTCTGACGCTGCTGCCGGATTTCGTTCAACACCTGAAGACGTTTCTGTTTAGTTGACCCTTCAGCTGTTTCCGAGACCGTAGTCTTGTTCATCCTCAAATTGAAGGGCCTTTCGTTCTGATACATTTTAGTCTTCAATAAGACTTTATCTTGACCATGCAGATGATGACTGAGGATTTCGGAATACCTTCTTCGATGTTCTCCTTCAAGCGGAGCAAGACGATCCGTGTCTGTTTCCTCCGGATGCTTTAGTGGGTCATGAGTTGCCGGTTTCCTGTCACGCTTTGATCGCAATTCTGATCTTTTATCAAAAGATGGCAAAGGGATGGAAAGGTCAACGAAAGGAGGCAAACGTGTTCTCTGAGAATCGATAAAACTCTCCGTTTTGAGTGAACTTTTTGCAGAGGAATTTAAGGGCTGTTCAGGTTCATTCGCATGATTTTCCTCATCCCTTAATTTGAGCAAAATGGCGCTTAATTCGGGTCGAAACCGGACAATAGCATCGATCATATTCTCTTTGACATAAATGCTGTCATAAAAACGCTCAAGCACTTTCGATAACCGATCAACGTCACTGGTAACCATTTCGAAGATACAATGCACGGAGCCGGACGAACTCAATGGATGTCTAACGATAAACCGGCGAAGTACATCGACGGGAACTGATTCCAGACCGAACACCAGTAGAAATATCAGCAGCTGGCAGAGCGGTTTGTACTTTCTCGGAATTGTACAGAAATTACCTTGAAGATGCTGCATAATGGCTGCGACAACTTTCCTATGGCTAAATATTGCCGATATCAAATTTGCAGTTGGTGCCTGAAACTGGTCTAAGTCGCACTGAACATCTTTAGGCGGACTCAGTTCGTCTAACGTGCACTGAAACGATCGCTGAAGCTGGCATTCGGCCAGATGTAAAACTTTAAGCAGCGATTTTTTGCATTTCATCATACCTTGTACAACGTGATATAATTATCTTTAGTAGATTCTCTTGAACAATATCTCCTCTTCGTTCGTCTCGAATTCCGCCACGAATGGGACCTGCATAATCTCATGATATCCTTCGTCGAGACTCGGAGCGACATAGTATTTCGCATACGTATGATAGGCGACATCGGGGACCTTGCTGTCAAATTTCCCAGCTCGTACTGCCCGGGCATGACGCACACAGTTCATATGCTGGGCAAGCGCGCGATCAATATCGAACTGAAGCACCCGAACAGGGCAATTGATTTCCGGGCGTCGGCTGATTTTCACCCAATCCAATCGAGTGGATTTCCGGTAGTTGGTCTAGGACGAAATGAATCTCGGTTAAAACATGGCCAAAGTAGAGTACGCTATCAATGCAAATTGACTTGCCTTGGTGCAATGCTTGCACTCCCAGTTTCATGCATTTTGAGTGCGATTTCAGTATGTCTTGATTGATAGCGACGTATGACGACAAATACTTGGAACAGAACGTCGACTTTGAAGTCGTCAGAATATCGCGATAGAGAACGAACAAGCGACAGACCTTGCCACAGCCCGGCCACCCTACAAGCAGCACGATCTCCTGTTTCGGCCTGTCGTTCTTGATTTTTTCCAAAACCTCGTCGAGGCTCTCAGGATCGTTTTTGAGGAATCTGCTGGAATCTGGCATGATGAATGGAGTGGGCTCTTGTCCTTGAAAATATTCTTCTGGAGTCTAAAGGGAATTTTTACTCAAAAGAAAGCTATATTCAAAATGATTTTGACCTGAAATTTAACGCCAATATTGAAAGCGAATGCTCGATCAGTGTAAGAGAAATCGGGTTTATTGTCCCGTCCCGATTGAAGCCTTCCGGCAGCATCACCTGAATCAACAATCAAACAATTGTCAGTTCATTCGACAGATATGATACCGACAAACAGCGACGATTCTTTGTCGATCGAGATTTTGAAATGGGTTTTGAGATAATCGACGAGATACTCCCACATGCCAATATCAGGTTTACGATATTGATCTTTATCCAAAGCCGCCATTGCAATCATGGGGATTTTTATGGCCACCATAACCTGTCGAAATCGTTCCTGGATGACATCGATCGAGACTTTCACAGCTTGATTGGAGACGATCACACACAAGGTGTCCCCATCCTGAACGGAGTCTCGAATCTTTCTAATTCCATCTTGGAAAAGCCAACACCAATCATTCGGGTCCTTGGCGAACAACTTCCCAGATCTCGTCCGAATTAATGTGCCATCCAGGTCGAACATTAACAGCGATATTTTCGATCGTTCAGCTAAGGTCGTTTTCAAAGCCGAAGCCGTCGCTAGCCTAAGTAGACGTTTCGTGATCATGTAGGATTCGATCTTGTGAGCGTCGGGTGTGAACAGACAAGCTGCAAGCGTCTTGACGGTCCCATCAACTAAACGTTTGGTCATTATCACAATGGCAAAATGGACTCCGTCCGTGTAATGTATTGAGTGATTCAATCAGCATTTTCTACAAACATATTGATATGCCTCAAACCCTAACAGACCAATCATCTCTCTGTTTTTTTATTATAAACGCGATTTATTACTGCTATGCACCGATGCGTTTTGAAATGCGTTTAAGTACACACCAAGGTTGCTATGGCCAGCACATAATGCAAGGAGCTTGAAATGTTCAATACAGGCCGCTTCTCAGCATGTAATTCATATGACATCCATAAAGGTAAATGGTGTCCCGCGGTACACTACGTCGTCCGTTGTGGATGAGATGAAGACATTCGACAAACCAATCGTGGTGCATTCGGGGTCATTGGACGACGAACAACCCAAGCCAGTCGGTCGCCTGCTCAATACTGTATGCAACCTGGCAGCTGCTGAGAAGGTATGATGGGCTGCTTCAATCACCCAGCTGGAGAGAGCAGGTAGATGGGCCCACCCCATGGGCTGGCCGGAGTCGATTGCCTCTTTACTACAGGGCTCCGAAGAGTTCTTAATTAGCGGCGCATTGCGGTTCTAAGCACTTTTCATCTCCCATCTCATACTGTAGGGAGTGCAGAAAGCCATTTCGGTGGTAGGATCTCGAATCTCCGACCTGAGTTTCCGGTCATCGTCATAATTCCGACACATCAATCTGTTATCGGATCCTGGTTAAGCACCAACACTTCATTTCTTGACAATGTCGCAACGCGATGATCTCGCTGTCGACACAAACCCGGCATCAGCCGGTCGAGATGATCAAACTCAATGGACAGTGGAAGACGCCGAGAACAAGTCTCAGGATGTTCGCCTGGTTCGGTTACGCTGGGAAGAGGATTTCGACGATTTCGCTGCCGCCGTCGTCCATAATGGCGCCTCGCTTGCTGATTTGCGTATTGCAATCACCAGACAAATTCAGGGCGATTATGGTATTTTGCAAGACAGCTATCAGTTCGTATGCGATGGACTCCCAATCACCTCGGTATGTTTTCGCTTTGTATTTTCTATCACAAGGTTTTATGAACATTTTTCAGGTTCAAGAGCAGCTGATTCCAGTCACGACTGTATCGTCGCTTGTTCTGCGAAATTCGACCGAAGCAGAGGATTCCTTTCGCAGACGCAGCTTATTGAAAGCCGACCACCTTCAGAGTCCCAAATCGCGTGCTTCGACTATTTCTGGAAATGACGTAATGCTTGCTTGATAGCGATGGAGGGGATGGATATCAATGTTGTTCTGATAGATTAGTGTCGTTATTCCAGCATCAGATGACGAATCGAATCTTCCACCTGTGACACCTTCGCAATTGACTTTTCCAATTCGGAACCATCGGCCACATGATGGTCGCAAGGCATTCGTTGCCAAGGTTCACGTCTCTGGTCAAAATATTGTCGAAATTAACGACATTCTTATGTACAATTCTTTTTCAACAGGAATACCAATGGTTCTCCAATCTGAATAGTCGTTAGGTTGATTGGGGTTCTCCAGAAGATGAAAGCCCAGAAGCATCATCATGCCGTCACCTGGATTGATGTTCAATCAGCGGAAGCGCCCGAACTCGAACATATTGGGCAGACCCTGGAGCTTCATCCACTGACCATTGAAGA
Organism: Polymyxa betae; assembly: GCA_003693705.1. Classification (NCBI taxonomy): domain Eukaryota; phylum Endomyxa; class Phytomyxea; order Plasmodiophorida; family Plasmodiophoridae; genus Polymyxa; species Polymyxa betae. The sequence goes on from RBZT01000855.1 coordinate 227,878, forward strand.
CATATCTGTTGAGCATTCGCGCCAAAAAGTCGAAGGATTTCGGCAGTATATGCTCGTCATCTTTCATGGGCTTCCTTTACCTGTAAGTTGTTTTCAATAGCTGTTTCTCAAATGGGATTTGGATTCTCAAGTCGTCTTTACAGCATGAAGACCGACACTATTTTGAGTCATTAAGCATGATCGTATCGAGCAGTCTAGTTTTAACGATCCATCACGCGGAAGTTCCAACGTTGGATTATGTTCGCAGGCGGCTCACTAGAACTTATAAAATGGAGATTCCCTGCACAGCGACATTGGTGTTGTACTCCTTTGCCATTTTAACACCAACAGGCTCTAATGTTCAGCTTAGGTACACGCTGTGGCTGATTGTATTGTCGACTACGACACGCTGATCGTCGACGAATCAGTTCAGGAAGTGGACTCGTTGGAGGAACTTGTCTACATCCTCTCACAATCGGAACAAACCGATCTGCTTAGGCGTATGCAGTTGGTTCGTAAACGTCTCACCCTGCTGCGACAGGTCTGCCTTAGACAGTGATGGTTTCATGCGATCATTAATGTTCAGTGAATAGAGCCTGTGGTCTCGTCGGGATATCATCACTCAGCTGATGTCTCGTGAATGGAGAGGGTTCCTAACAGGTGTTCGAGTCGCATATTTCCGAGATGTTCTTGATCACGTCCTCACAATGATACAAAAGCTCGAGCTGGCCCAGGCAATGCTGGATTCCTTGCAATCGACTTATATGGCTAAGGTTAACGATTTTTATTGGCAATATCGAAGGCTGATTCCTTTTAGGTTTCGATCGAGGTTTCGGAAGCTTCGAACAATATCAATTTGGTCATGAAGAATATCTCATCATTTGCAACTGCCTTCCTTCCAATGACGTTTATTACTGGACTCTGGGGCATGAACGTGAATGTTCCTTTCCAATCGGGCACAGAAGAGAAACCTATCGCCTTCTTTGTTATTTTAGGGTCAATGTTGATTGGAGTGATTCCATTCATTTATGTTCTTAAGAGACAAAAATGGCTATGAAAGAAACTCACCAATGCCGACTAATTAAATCTATCGCAGTGTGATATATTAGATAAACTGGAATGAATAATCCATTTTCACTGAAGGTTAAAATCAGAGATCCTTTCAAAAACAGTCACGACGCTAGAATCTAGTCCATGGACATCGATTTGAAACGCTCGAGCGCTTCCACAGTTGCTTGAAAATCATAATCATGTGTCAGCAAAACGCTTGCATTTAGTTTTGAATTGCTGAATCCCATTGCAGCTAAACGTTCCAAAACATCACCGTGCTCCGCTTCGACCTTCTTGATACTGGCGCTTAAACTCTGCAGACGTTCAAGATGACTTTGTTGAGTCTGGCGGCGAACAACAACAAAAGAGTCAGCACCCCCGGTGCTGGACTGTTCATAGCGGGTGTCATCCAGATCGTCGGAAAGACAGCTTTCGCACATCACATCAGCCATCCGATCAATCAAGTCATCATCTAGAGTATCGATATCTTCTCCTGACGATAGCGACTCGGCGTCGATGTTTCCTCTGTCTCCAGATAAATATGACGAAACTTTCTGTTCTTCGATGGCGCCGTTAGCAGGCGCCACTTCCTCTTCAGTTCTCATTTCTTTCTCTGAAATGGGCTCCAGTTCGATGGAAGCTGTTTCTTCATCTTCTTGCAATGTTTTGCCATCGCCTGATTCAGAAATTTCTGATTCATTGATGCTTGAATAATCATCAGCTTCACCTTGGTTTAAGTTTTCATTGGCATCAGTCGCCAAGCAGTTATCAGGAACAACTTCATGAGCAGTTTCGGCTGGCAGGACATTTTTGACAAAAGTCTGAACCCTTTGGGGATTTTCAGAAATTGTTTTCTTAATATCTCGCACTTCAACCAGAATATTATCCACAGCTCGATAAATTTTCTGCAATGACAAGATCATAGGTTGAGTCGTATCCGATGATGGATCAGCCGGTTTCAGCTCAGCATAAAATCGTGGAATCCTTCCATTTAACCTGCTTTGCTGCACCGTATCTTGATCACTGACCATTGATTCCATCTTTAAAACTTTCTCGCCATCATGCACGAACAGCCGCTCGGGTTCGACGCCAAAGACCTGGGCCAGGCTGGGGATCACATAATCGGCATCCCGCACACGAAACCGGCGGATCCAACCCTGAAATTCGACCTTGATAGGATAGCCGGATTCTTGCATCTTCATTCACCTCAGTATTAAGTGCAATGAGGCCCATCACCATTTAACCACTTAGTAACCGCCGAACTTCACTACGCAACTACCGTAACTTTTTAAACACTTTACGCAACTAACTTTTTCAAACTCTATACTCTATACTCTTTACGCAACTAACTTTACAAACACTCTTGTAATTCGAACGCACTTGCTCCGAATTGTTCGTTTCTCAGCTTGGGAAAAAAATTCGCGACTTTCGCTGGCAACATCGTTGGACAGCGGAGCAAAATCAGTTTGACATTCGAGCTTCTAGCAGTTTTGCAATCCGATTACAATAGGCTGCGGTCATCTGTTATCAACATACTTGAAAATGCTGTAGGAATTACAGCTGCCCCATTTCGATATTCAGTTGTCAAGAAGTCTCTATCATTATTGGTCTTTATCATTATCAGATATTGGCGTTTACTTGAAGATCGTAATAAGAGACCAGCAGCGGGATTTGGCGCAGATTCGCTTGCTGATGGCGTCGCCGAGCCCGTCGCCATCGCTGATGGCTTTATGGTCTGATTCCAAGACCCGATTCCTTTTAGAGCTGGAGTTCGTGGAGCTATTAGCAAACCCATGGTATCTGCAATCTCTTGCTCAACGAAAGTATCTGGACAGTGCCGAATTTATTCAGTATATCGACTATCTACAATACTGGAGGAAGCCAGAATATGTCCATTTTATTAGGTTCGTTGATATTGCTGGTTTTGCCTGCAGATTCGTCGTTAATACGTTTTCTGTCTTAGTCATCCGCATGCGTTGTATTTCTTAGAGCTGCTTCAGCAGCCGGTTTTTCGAGGTCGCCTCTCGGAGCACAGCTTCGTCGAATTGCTGCACAATAATCAGTTCTGGCATTGGAAGGTAATTTATACAGGTCCATTCCTTTTGATTCCTGGTTCTGACCAGGTCGTCAGCATTTCCGAGCCAATCGCTTCATCAATCAGCCGCAAGAGGCTAATATATCTGAATCCGGATAGAGCTTTACTAGGTGCAGGAAAAAAGGATAAAAGAACATGATAAACTCCCAATATAAAGCGTTCATGCTAAAGTTTGTTTTCATTTCTTATCATGTTGGCACCAGTACTGAAAGCAGGCGATCTCGTCTTTAAATAAAAAAAAAGTTTTCTCGGAAAGTTTGGTGAATTTTCAGTGGAACAAATGAGCGGTGAGCCGCGCCGTTATTAAGCCGATCATTCACAATTGTGCCTGGATCGATATATTGCTGCTCGTCCATGCTGTTGCCCGTTCGGCCCAGAACCCGGTTCGCCATTCAGTCCTGATAGCAGTAGCGGCGCCCCTCAAGCATCCATGACAGGCGTCGACAAGAATCTCGATAAATGGTTCCAGGTCGAAGACTATGGCACTCGTATTCAGGGCACCTGCCTGTTGCCGACCAAGGCGCTGTCGACGTAAGCCGGGCTTAGGCCGCTGCTGCCAGGTTTGCTGACGTCTCGTAGAAACGCCTCGCATGGTCATACGGTGGAGTCGTTCCTGGAACAAAATCCGAACGTGTTCAGCATCATCGATTTAAGCAGTGAGGTGGATAATTACGAGATCAGCGATCGGTTTCCGCACGTTCGTCACCTGAAGCTGTCGTTTGAATCGAAAGTGATCCCCAGCAGGGAGAATGTTCGCGATTTTATTCAGCTGGTCGACGATAATTTACCTCCTGATAAAGAAAACGTCAGCGGCGTCGTGTCATATTTGCAGTACATGTTTGCTAATAGTATTTTTAGGGCTTAATTGCTGTCCATTGCCATTACGGGTATGGATGTTTTCGTTCTGCTGGTCCGGAAAAAGCTCATGTGGTTGTCCTTTAATAGGTTCAATAGAACTGGATTTCTAGTCTGCTCGTATTTATGTGAAGTTCAAGGACTTGACCCAGACGAAGCAATCGAGAGATTTCGCCTTGCTCGTCCACCCGGGATTAAGCATGAGCATTTCATCAAAGAGTTGTATAGGAGGTATTCGAATCCTGAAAATGTTCAAAATCAAGAATCGCCAATATAACTTATTTCGCGAGTAATTTTATGATATATATTTTTATCCTTACTGCAAAGAAAGTCAGAGATCTCAGCTCTGTTTGTTATCATACAGAATTTAAACATATATATGACGAGCGCCGTTAAGGATTTCGAATGGTTTGCTTTTGGAGTTTACCGACATTGTGCTGACCAGGTGAGTGCTCAAATGATCAGCTAAAAGCTGTAGGGCGTCACAGGCAGCGCGCGAATCATTCTCGGGATGATCGTAGTCGCTGGCGGCTGCTCCGTGTTAAAATGGCAGCTACTGGGACAATGTTTCAATCGAATTATTTTCACTGGCGACCGATCATGGTGCAGACAATATCCTGATATAGGATCTTTTCGAAGTGAGGGCAGCCGAAGCAATGATGACCCTTTCTGAGTATGGTCTTGACGCAAGAACCCACAACGTAATTGTTGTGGGGTTAAGTGAATTCTATCCTGTGATCGTGTTGGACGTCTTAGCTTGGGTGTTGATTTCGATCGCAACAGTGAATGCGAGCCTGTTCTTGTCAGGAACGAGACATCCCCGAAAATCCGTTTAGTTGATCGTTGCCTGCTTAAAGTTCTCGATTCATTCATGTGTGTTGATGTCAGACAAATATCTGCAATGAGTTTTACTGGGAGATTCCTTTGTAACAAACGATCCCAAGATATTATCCATAATAGTTTGATGAGAGCCAGAAAATATACGAAATTAACAATGGGATATGCTTTCATTAAACTGCAAATAATTAAAATAGATAGAATTTCTTGGAACCATCGTCTTTGAATAAAGCCCCGGACTGATTTTGGACCGGGCAAATGTTATTGTAGGCCTTCAATACGGTCTGCTGATCGGTTTTCTTGACCCCTTTCAAATCCATGATACGTATTAGATCAATCTGATTTCCGTTCGGTAACAGGGTTGAATAGGTCTGCAAATTGCTTAGAAGTAATACAGCAGTAAGCAGATTAAAACATACTTCCGCAAGCGTTTCAGTCGCTGCCGAAAGTGTCTTCAGGATTGCCTCAGTTTTATTAACCTAAATCCGTTGAGAAGAGGCTATTCAGAACTAAAAACCTTATACCTGATTTAGAAGAATTGTAGAATATGTTTTGGGAGGACGCTTCTTTGCGGCTTCCAAATCGGCTTGTTTATCACTGAAGTAAGGTTTATACCTGAAATTAAACAATGACTTTTTTGCTTTACGTTCCAAGGTTGGGAAGATTCAAAAGGATAGTTTTCAAAGCTTCGGTATCCAGAAGCAGCTGTTGAGCGCCAAAGTCATTGATTTTCTTGCATCGGATTATTGAGAACATATATTTTGGTAAGAAATTAGCGACTAGTCGACTGCAAAAGACGTGATGATAAGAGGGAGACAGAACAGCTGAAATTGAAGACGTTTTCTCCTAAATAAAGGTTAGAGAAGATAGGATTTTAAAAAGAGTTCCTACATTGAACAGTAACTTCAGCTGCTGAACATATTGAGAAGTATCCCCAACCTGTCAAGTTAAGGAAACTCTGGAAACAATTCAGGAAGCGACTTACAGCGTCTAAGCTGGCTAAAGGTAGTTTTGCCATTACAGACAAAATTTTGTCGGCCTGAAACATAATAACGGAGATTATGTCTTCTATGGTTTTACTGATCAATGCATCGAATCGTTCCTGAACAATGTCAGATCAGACCAAATCCCTACTCTTTCGCAGTAAATACTTGAGAGGACGAGCAATCAATTTCTTCCCCTACTGCCTTCGAGACTGATTCTTGCAATTGCGGTAGAGTTTCACTGCAATACCTAAAGAATGTTATCCAGAGCAATCTCAGCATTCGGAGTTTTGTTACATACTCTGCTGTATTGATCAGAATGCCTAACGACTGCAATTGCAAATGTGTTAAATCCTGAACAGGGGAGACGACATTGTTGGCAACAGCAGATGGAAGCGGGGCTGCAGCTGGCTCTGATTTGAAGAATTCCTTGGCTTGAGACTCCAAAAGGGAACAGAAGTTAGTTAGACCGTTGAAATAGATCTTCTGCACATCACTCAGGAGTTGCGTCTGTTCAAGATGAAGACATCGTTTCATCGAGCTGAGACTCACATTCAGTATGTGTAGACAGACTTACTGACGAGTCCGATTACTTTTTAATGTACAGGAAGACCTGATCTGATCCCTTGTATCTTTGCAGACTTGTTGACGCAGGAGTTGTTAGGACCCAGATCTCTGTTGTTAAAAGCGTTCTGATCAACCTGAATTGGCTAATAAGCATATCCAAAACAAGAGAAAAGCATGCTTAGCCTACTCATCCATGTTTTGCTGTTCTAATGTGACATAATATCTCATAAAAGGTTGGAAACATGATGATATCGTGTTGCGAAAATGAATCCGAGTCACCTCGTTTAGAACTTCGTATCCTTGAACAAAAACATTAATTGATGTGCAAGAAGAACCATGTTTAATGTTACGGGATGTGCCAACAGACTTGAAATGACTCCTGAAAGAATCGTCATGCTCTGACTGCTTCGGCTAGGGACAAATGAACACGAAATCTATCGCACGCTTTAGAGAGCCTACGTTATCCGATAACAATTCCGAGTCTTCATCTTCCGTTGTTTCAGGTGTCTCATTAGAATAATGACGTTGAAGCTCCTTCTCAAAGGTGATTGTCTGGGTGAGAACTTTGACAATTGAAGCGACATCAATATTTTCATCTCGAGACATGACTTTAAGGAGCGTTTTCAGGTGCTGATTAGCTACAACAACTGGTCATTACAGAAACTCATCCTGGGTCTCCTTATCATACTGATGTTGCAGAACTCGAGAGCCATTAATCCTGCAACGTTCCACCCCTTCGGGAAAATGCCTCTGAACCGTTCCGTGAAGATTCGAATCTGGCGCTTGAACCATGCATAGCGCCTGTCCGTATTCTCGAAGCAAGCATCCTCGACCTGTAGCAAGAATTTTCAGAGCGCCATTTCGAGCAGCAATGGATAAAACCTGGCCTGAGCCGCTGATTTCGCTTGGTGTGAAAATCGTTTTGTAGGGTTCCATCTGTCTGCGTATAACCGATTCCACTAAGGCAGATCTGCAGTCAGCACCAAGAACAGCGACGACACTACATGCCTAAGCAAGAATCAACGCACGTAACAGCAGAAGTCGCGAGGCTTACTTCTCCTAGAAGCTTTTGGTTCTCCACTGAACCTGCCCCAGCAGCACCGAAAACCTCAAAGACCGCTGCTCGCAAAGAGTCGCGACATTCTTGTGTTTTCTTTTTAAGCTCCGACTGGAAAACAAGATTATAATTGCGACCAGACTATCATTTGGGCTTACAAGCTTAGCAACATTGTTAACATTTGAAAAATGGATTTCCAGTGCTTGAACGGCTTCCAGTAAGTTAGCTGCTCTTGCAAAATCGCGTTGATTTGTTGCAGCCTTCAGCTGATTAGCAGCACTGCTCAGCATGTGCAATCGCTTCAATGCAGTTATTGTTAAAGTGAGGTTCTTTTTCGCAGTGTCCTGGAAACTATAAACCTTTTTAACATGAACACTTTCAAGTAATACTGACCAGGACGCGAATGTCACTACAGATATCAGCTACAAGCTGCTGTGATTGTTGAGATTTTGTTGATATTGTGTTGATTTTCGTGAATAGATCAGTGACGACTTCACGAGTTTCGCTTAATGCAGTTTTTGTTCGCGCTCTTGAGCAAGCAGCGTCATGGATTCCACTAAATGCTGTCAGATTTAAAAGCCTAAAGATGAATTTCAGAAAAAAACACCTTCGAATTTCATTATCCAGCGCTTCGATTTGTGTATCAATTCTTTCCAAATAACCAGGAAGCTTTTCTAGCGAAGCTGGATCTGGCAATAGCTGGTTAATGAATGCAGTGGAATCGAATGTCGGGCCGTCGATGTTAGCAAAGAGCTCATCTGGCTTGAAATTCGTTTTCCGTCCTGGGCTGAGTGCCTGCAGAACGGCTTCCGATTGGTCGCTTAGGCAGAGATCGCGATACGACGGAGAAGTGTCTGCTGCCATGATCACCCTGCTATCAATCAGCAACTGCAGTAAAGTCGTATTTCGTAACGTGGCTGCTGTTATCTACCGTACAAACGGCACCCCTGTTAGTTACTTTGTCTGAACTCGGTGCAGAGATTTAGGTCCACTCTTGAAAGAAGATCTGTTGAAAACTATAATTCCGCATCCATTGTAATTGGTGTTATCGGTTATCTAGTTGCAAACCGAAGACCGCAAACCTCCCATTATTGTTTCCGTTTTTGAATTTGAAATGTCTTTTTGTTGCGAGAAGTGTTTATGGAATTTGTTTACTGGTGTATTGTTGACAGGATAAGTGCAGCCCAATCCATGAAAAATGTTTATCAGAAAAGACAGAAACTGAAGTCGAGGCCCTCCCCATTCCCAAAAGTAGCGTTAAGTTGCGTGCATCAAAAATCGTTACTGTCAGGCTTTGAGTTTGATCACCATACCTGACATCGTCGTCTTCTACAGAGATTTAAGTTCAGATAGATCATCCTAGCAAGTGACCCATCATGGCTGACGAAACGCCCAAAATGCTGATGGACCATTCGGAGGAGATAAACCGGATGGTACCTAAGCTGGTTGCTGATGCGAAAGCGAATGTAAGATTATTGCTAGAACGGCCAACATGTAAACTTAAGGTCTTAGAACGCACTGCTATCGAACTGTCTGGAATCGTTGCTATCCCTTGAGAAAAAAACTCGATTGTCTGCAGACGTGGCGTCAAGCAAGAAGGTTGTCACTTCGATTCTCCAGCTTCTCTTCGATCTTCAAAAATGGGATTTGCTGAATGATAATTTTCGCCTGCTTTGCAATAGAAGAGCTCAGTTGAAACCTGTTATCCAAACCGTTGTTCAATCAGGCGTTAAGTTTGTTGATGAGATCAAAATAAAGCCCGTTAAGATCGACTTGATAACCGTTCTTCGAGAGGTAAGCTCGTTTTGCAGTTCAAAACTACTATTATGTTTCTGATTGTGTCAAGGTATCACAAGGGAAAATATTTGTAGAGTTAGAGCGGGCACGACTTACCCGCATTTTGGCCTCTATTTACGAAGCTGATGGCAAAATCGCGGAAGCGGCTGAAACTCTTCAGGATGTACAAGTTGAGATAATGGGGACTATGGAGAAAAAAGAGAAGGCAGAATTTTTACTGGAACAAATCCGTCTTTCACTGGATAAAAATGACTTCGTTCGTGCTGAGATAATTTGCAAAAAGGTTGGGAAGAAACCGATTCGAAAACATGGAATTAGAACTGAAGTTTGCTGCTTAGGTTAACAAAAGCATCCTTGGCGATGAGCCTGAATTTGAAGAATTAAAATTGAAATTTTACCGGCTTATGGTGCGGTTCTATCTGCACTCCAACCGATATCTTGATATTTGTCAAGCTTATAAGTCCGTTTACGAATCGAAATCGGTTAGCAACTTGTTCCAGAGGCGGAGTGTCATTTATGCTTTCCTATAGATTCAAGCATCCAAGACAGAATGGCAACCCGTTCTTCGTGCATTAACTGTTTATGCACTTTTGAGCTCTCACAGCCCAGCGCAGGCAAGTTTTTTATTTAACCTAAGAACTGTTTTTAACTAGTCTTAGCTGGATATTTTAAACTGGCTTCGTGCGGAGAAAAACTTGAAAAGTCTGCCATCTTGCAAGTCAGCTGTTGAATTGTTCTGCACTCCTGAACTGATTGGCCGTCCTGTTCCCTACGAAAAGGTTAGATTTTGCAATCTATATGCGTCCATCGTTAACTTTATTTAGGAATGGGCTAGTGAATTCTTTAGCGGTCCTAAAGGTGCTCAAGCCAAAGCTGATCTGGACTGCCGTATTATCGAACATGTCAGAATCGCACCTCAGGGCTGTGGATTGAACATTAATTATCTGTAGAACATTAGGCTAATTGCAAAGAACTACACCCGAATCTCATTTTCACGATTGGCAACATTGTTGCAGGTTTAATAATGGTTCTACACTAAAATCAATCTGACTCTCTATCAGTTAAGTCCAGAGGCTACAGAGCAGCATATCTCTGATATGGTTAGTGATAAAGCTGTCTTTGCCAAAATTGATAGGCCCGCGGGTAATGATTTATCATTTTTTCATCAGATTGCCCAAGTTTGTTTTGTAGGAGTAGTCTCATTCCGACCTGCCACCAAGCCAGATATTGTTCTAAACGAATGGTCTTCGGATATTTCTGACTTACTGTCTCTGGTCGAGAAGACGTGTCATCTGATTAACAAGGAGATTATGATATATGGATTGTGATCATAATCCATGATTGATAAGTCAAGTAAACTTTCTTACCTATTTTGTATGCTTGAAAATGTGAAATGTCACAACGTTGACCGATCAGTAAGATACAGTAGCCAAAGGTTTGTTATTTCGGTGTTTGTAACCATCTTGAACTTTCAACGAAATCCTACAATCGAAGCAATGCCGACGAAGTGCGTAGCGGGGGTCCATGTCTCTTTGTAAAATCTCTGTTCGTCGATGCTGGATACTCTTAGAGATGCTCTTGACAGTCGCCTGCTATCATCTGGTCGAGAAACCGTCGATCAGCTCTCCAGAAATATTTTAAAAGCAGCCAGTCCGGCTGATGCGCATGCAATTGTCGACAGCGTTTCATTCTTCGCGTTGCATCTGCCTCACAAATATGATTCGCTGACAACTGGTGTTGCCAGACTTATCTTCAACCTAATTTCCAGTGCAATTTTTGTCGAGGACGATCTAAATCGTTTAATTTCTGTCCATGTATCTATGCTGAATTTAATCAACGATCCGAAGTTGATATCGTCATCGTCGAGTCTACTTGCTCAGCTGCTTCGCCACATGCCGGTGCTATTAAACTCTTACTCTCTCTGTATCTTCTCTGTAGATTTATCAAGCAATTTTGTTGCTCTCACTGCTGCAATTCACTACGAGCCGTTCTTAGACAAGTATCGCCTCAAAGTAATTGAGGCATATTGCGATCACATTGTTGGTGGGAAACAGAAAGCGCCTCCGACTGTTTACAAAAATGGTTTCATTCCGCTGTATTCTACTCTAAATTCAGATGAAATGGACAAACTGGTCGTACCTGTCGTGGACCGGATGCTGAAACGCGCTCAGGGAAGCACCATTCAAATTATTGTGCCGCTATTCGAGAATCTCAAACTTTTCCCGATTGACAGCTATATTCCGCTGCTGAAATCTGTAATCGGTTTGAATTTACGCTCCCCGGAGGAGCGTAGAAGGAAGGCTGCTTCTCAATTATTTCGAACATTAACTTTGAAAGCAAGGAATAGCGACCTGCTTCAATCACTGATATCTGAGATTGCAGACCATTTAAGTGGGAAGAAGGACGGATTCATTGCAAACATTGAGGAACGACTTAATGTTATCAACGCACTTGGCTCTGTAACCCATTCTCCCATAATACATGATGTTGGGGCAAACGTTGTCGCCCTTCTTCAAGAACATTCAAAACGCGAAACTCACGATGAAGGTTTGCTTTTTGGATGCATTTTTTCTGCTACTGTTAACGTCTTGTAGGTCGCATTGCTGTTCTTGAGTTGCTTTCGCAATTCGTGCCGCTATTGCCGCTTCCAATTCCAAATGTGCTTGTATCCTATATTGAACAAACCATTATAAAGACCGGGACGTCTAAACCTGACACTATTGTTGGGCATTTGATTGTGCTGTTATCCATTATCCGGAAGTCCAAGGACTCGGTTAGTTCAAATATGCTCTCGGCTGTCGAGAAGATCTTGAATGAAAATTTCAACAAATCTCAGCTCCGCACTGCATCTCTCGCATGTACCACTGCTAATTATGAGCTTCGATTGAGCTAACGTTTTTTTGAAGGTCTGGCAATTTTATGTCAACTGGGCAACGATGAAGTAGTGTCGAAATTTCTTTTAACTGCTGAAGCGTCGTTTGCCACGTCATTTAAAAGCATAATTCAAGGTTCTGCCAGAGAATCGTTTTTGCTTGGAACAATCATTAATTCGCTGTTCGCAAATCGTATTGGCGCAGGTGTGTCTTAATGTTATCCTCATGGGAATTCTCAGTCATGTTTGCTAGTTTGGTCTGCAAACGGTTCTTACCGAAATGTATTTGATGCTATAATTGCATTGTTGGTGAGACCTGAAAACGCTGTAAACATATCTGCCTTTCACTTGATTCGAGGTATAATCGCTTGTTCCTGCTTCCAGCCACTCTGACACTCCGTCAGATTTTCCACAATTAGCTCCTGACATCATTCAATCGTTTTACCGACTGCTCTTCACTAGAATATATCCAGAGAGTGCTACGAAGCCGACTCCGTTTCAGTTATTGGCAATACTTCGTTACGTCGCTACTATTCAGTCATTAGATACAGATTCGTTCTTGACTGCTGCTCTTATTTGCCATGTCAGGTTTTTCTGTTTATCTACTGTTATGGAGTCTCATTTGATTACAGCATCCGGCCTTACGGAGGTCAGCTCGGGAGAAGATCAACAGCTCGCCTTGGGATCATTTTTATCGGAAACAGTCGAAAAACGTGGCTTTGCTGTTTGCTAAAAGCATCGATACCATTGTTGAACTAGTTTTTTCTGGTACATGTTTGCTTGGTTCAGACCAGGACTGCTTTCTTGCTGGTTCGAATTTCATCGCAACTGTCATCGACACCAGTCCATCGTGCTATGAACCCGTCTTTAATCAATTAAAAAAGCACTTAGACTGCTCGGCTTTGTCAGCCCTGTCTGAAACAGATCTGGCTATTTTCTCGGTTCCAGATGGACAGGTCTGGTCTTCTGCATTACCTGGTCTATCATCTCTGATTTTGCCAAGATTGCCAAAGTATCATCATCATCCACCTCCCCTGTCAATGTGACACCAAGAGTTGGGCGCTCTAAGCAGATGTCGGATGAGGAATGGGCCGCTAAAGTAAATCCGTTTTTGTTGCTTAATCGGCATTTCTAATTGGAAAAGGTCCAATCTGAGATCGATAGCAAGAAAGGGTTAATGAAGAAAGACGAAGAGTTGGTTGAAGTCAAGAGACAGAACGAAATTCGTGCACGCATTTCTTCGCTGCTTTTGCCTATTCAATGCTCTTTGGAGGCAATTCGGTTTTTGTGCCTCCGGCTGCAAAAGTCGTTCACCGAAACGATACTGTCTTCTCAGTATTGTTTCCTGTTGGATGCGATCTGCCAATTGGCTCCTTTTTCTTTAATAACTGCCCAAGTCAGACAAACACTTGCCAGTATTGCTAATACCGGTATTAATCTATTCCCTTTGCTGTTCCTCTTTCGTTTGTCGCTCATTCTTGTTGTATGGATAGGGCTCGAAGGTCGAATTAGCTCTCAGCATGGCGATCTTATCGCTTACGCTGTTGCTGTTTCATCTCAGTTTGGGTCGAAGACTTTCCAGCACGATTCTCCTGTCCTCAAAACTGTATTCGAGATATTCTGCGCTCGTTTCTTTTGTTCTGACCATCGATCAGGTAAGTGATGCTGTCCATGCACTCGTTCAAGGTTCGGTGGAGTCGCGGCTGTTCTCCGGCTCTACTATTCGCTTTTTAATGCCTCTATTCGAAGCTGCTGCTGCGTGCCTTTCGTTATCTACTTCGATGCAGTGCATTTCAGTGCTGACTGCACATTCAACGGTCTCTGATCTCCCTGTGGACCGTGTTTTGGATCTATCATTAGAGATTCTGAAAGTTCCTCGAGGTGCACCGGATGCAAATACGCTTCTTCACGGTGTCAGTCCCTATTTAAAACCGATCCATATTGACGCTCTTATTGACGATCGTGGTCTGCTTTCTTCAAGTCCTTTTTCTCGCAAGGTTGCTCTTGAAACTTTGGCGCTTTCATCATTGCTTCACTCTCCTAATTCTCCAGAGCTGGTTGCAAAACTGTTCTTAATGACCCACGATGACGATGCTGAACAAAATCTAAAAAGTGATGCCGAGCGTATCTGGCATCAGTTCGGATTCAAGTACATTCCAATTATTCATATTCTGACCCCGCTGCTCTCCCACCCGACTCCTTGGGTCCGTCGCACTGCTGCTATTAGCTTCGGCTATGCTATTCGCCGGCAAGACGATGCTGATCTGCAGATTGCTTCGCTCTTAAATCTGATCAAAAACAATCCTGATGAGATGGTCCAATCGCAGTTCGACATTGATGCCCGAGAAATTGGTTTGATGAGTTTCAGTTTTGGCTGTATTCTGCTCACCGTATTCTAGATCGATCTGCAACGAGGGTGTCAGCTTTTATTGCTCTTGGTTATGCCGCTCCAGCTCTGTCCCAAGACAGTATAATGAATTCCGTTCAGTAATATTCTGTAGTATCAACTCTCAGTTCGTGCTTAACAAGTTTTTTCCAGGTTTATTCTTGAAACAGGATTTCTCGATAAAAAACCTGCTGTTTGGAATGCAGCACTGCAAGCTGGATTGTCAATCATCAGTACAGATCTGGACGCATCGTCTGTCCGTGATCTTCAGTTGCTCCTTGATAAGGGTTTGTCATTGGGTATCGATAGTGGTATGTTGTCCTGTCGGCAGCTCTTTATACTTTCCTTATCGTTATTCAGTATCCGAAGGCGCTATCGTTCTGATTGGCCGCCTGGCTCAGTTTTTAGATCCGAAAACTGACTCTGAACAAGTTAAAGCCGTTTTTTCACGCCTGATTGATGCTCTTCGAATTCCGTAAGTTTCTTCACGTGTCCTCTTGTCTTCCTTTGTCATCTTATGGCCAGGTCGTATTCCGTTCAATGTGCTGTTGCCGAGTGTCTTGTCCCGTTGGCAGGAATGCTTCAGGATGATGAACAGAAGCAAGAAGCGTTCAACCGTTTGATTGAAACCGTTTCGGGTGGGAAAACCTATGGCGACAGAAAAGGCGCTGCTCTTGGTCTGGCAGGGCTTGTTAAAGGACTTCGGATTTCGAGCTTGAAAAAGTCATTTTCTGCCACTTTTCGACCGTTTGCTAAAGGATGCCTCAGGTACGGAGTACTGAGCGCCCTCACCACGATGGCGAAGGATAAGCGATCTCATACAAAGCAAGGTGCCTTGTTCTGTTATGAAGCACTTTTTTCGGCTCTTGGGAAGCGATTCGAGCCATATCTGCCGCATTTGATTCCCGATCTGCTCGCTTCTTTTGGGGACCCGGTTAGCGAAGTTCGCGAAGCCACTCAAGAGGTGTGCCAACTGCTTGCCATTTTTGACTGTTTAGTGGGTGATGTAATACGTTTTGTTTAGGCTACTCGTGTCGTTATGGCTCATGTGACAGCTCAGGGTGTCAAGATGATGTTGCCTCATATTCTTAAGGTTTACCGCAACACCGCCTGTGTCTAACCCTATATTCAGTGTTCTCAGGCTCTTGACGACGATCAATGGCGAACCAAAGTCGAATCGATTGGTATCTCGTTCTGTTTCTCCTAAATTAAGGTTTGGTGAATGGGGGATTTCAGGAATGTTGGGCTCAATGGCGTTTTGCGCTCCCCGGCAACTTTGTGCTTTCCTTCCGACTGTTGTACCTCGACTTACTCGCTGTTTGGCCGATCCACATCCAAAAGTTCAAGAAGGCGGTAAAAAGGCCCTGGCTGAAATTGGTTCAGTGGTCAGTTTTTTTCATTTCGAAGCTGACTCAAATTCAACTGTTTTCAGATTCGAAACCCAGAAATTCAGTCTTTGGTGCCTTCTTTGTTAGCCGCTTTGATAGATCCGTCTTCTAGCACTCGGGACGCCTTACAACAACTTCTTGATACTTCGTTCGTCAATTCTGTCGATGCTCCCTCGTTGGCGCTGATCATCCCCATTGTAAAACGAGGCTTACATGACCGATCGCCTTCCGTTAAACGAATGGTGATGTCTCGCTTACAGCCGATTTTTTGCTTATATGTTATCGAATTAGGCCGCATTAATTGTCGGTACTATTTGCGAATTCCTTCGCGATGTTTCTGCGATTTTACCTTACACCAAGTCCCTGCTGGATGATCTACAAAAAGTTCTAATCGATCCCATTCCTGACGTTCGGGCTTCCAGTGCCCGAGCAATGGGTCTCCTCTTCAAAGGTGTCGGTGAAGTACATTTCCCGAACTTAATCGGTGCGGTAACGACCTCGTTGTGGTATTCATCTAACTGTTGCTTTAGATTGGCTTCTTCAGATGCTCTACACGAATACCTCCAGTGTTGAAAGAAATGGTGGTGCTCAGGTATTTCACCACAAGTCAGACGCTGTTTCTCTTCTAAGCGCGTTGTCAGGGTTTAGCTCAGGTGCTCGCAGCACGTGGGCTTTCAGCGCTTTCTGACTATTTGGATGTCATCCTGGAGGGCGCTGGTCATAACGAATCTAATGTAAGGGAAGCGTATATGGAGATTTGGGTTTATCTTCCAAGGGCCTTTGGCGGCCCGCTTCACATCTATCTGGAAAGGGCTCTGCCAGTTATTATCAATGTATGTGTCTTAGTATTTTCCCAACGTTGCTGTTGGAGTTGCCAAATACGGTTTAGGGTCTTGCAGATGATAAAGAAGCGGTACGCTCCATGTCGCTATCCGCAGGAAAGTCTTTGATTACTGCTTACGGTGCCGACCATTTCGTTATCTTCCTGCCGTTTTTGCAAGAAAGCTTACGACATGAAGTTTGGCGCGTCCGAGAACACACCTGCGTTCTCATCGGCGACGTTCTCGCCCGAATTTGCGGAGCCCAGGTTTGAACAAAATTTTAAGGCTATGACAACCATTAAGGGCTTTAATTTTTTGCTTATAGGTCAGCATCGTCGCCAGTGACCATATCGAATTCGATATGGATGACCAGCGAAAGGTTGAAAATGAAGAGGTTGGCATCTCTATGTTTGCGACTTCTAGATTATTTTAAGAATGTCTTACAGGCGGTTCTATCTGCACTCGGACGTTCTTCTCGTGATCGCTTGTTTTCTGATCTATTCATTGTCCAAGCTGATAGCGCTAGCAATGTTCAGCAGACATCCTGGCTGGTTTGGAAGTCTTTAGTCGCTAACACGAATCGGATGTTGGCGGATATCATGCCCGTCCTAATGGAAAATGTCATCAAGTCTCTTTCCGACCCCGATTTCGAGCGTCGAACGGCCGCAAGCAAATCTCTTGGATCAATGTCTGTATCGTGCTATTAGTTTTATGCGATTGTTTGCTTCTTTGTATGATCACCATTTTTTTGTTCTTTCTGGTATCATTTCCACCATATGCTCAATCTTGCTTTAGGGTTCAACGCAGCGGTGAGATTGTTCTCCCCATCATCATCCCTATCTTAGAGGGAGGTTTATCCTCCCCATCTGCTGCAATTCGTCAAGGTGTCTGTTTCGGTATGAGCGAAGTTATGGCGTCTGCATCTAAAGACAGCATCACTGCCTACATGTCCGCTCTGATTCCGGCAATCCGCTCTGCGCTCTGCGATGAAAGCGAAATGGTTCGTGTTGCGGCCGCCCGATCGTTTGAAACTTTGGTTCGTAACACTGGTCCACGAGCCGTTGCGGATATTGTTCCCCCGCTCGTCAAAGAACTTTCGGAGGATTTTGCTGTCAACTCGCTGCTGATTTTGCAGGGACTACGTCAGGTTCTTCAGGTTCGAAGCAGTCCTGTTTTGAATCATCTCATTCCCGCTGTGGTAAGTCTTTTTCGAGTTTGCCTTCTGCTTGGCTTATCTTTGAACCAGATTTCGAGACCGATAACACCGTTTTATGCGAAGGCGCTGGCGTCATTATCCGATGTTTATGGGCCAGCTATCGATATGCATATCGATACGGTGATGCCTTGGTATCTTGATGGCATTGCCAATACACAGGATCCGAACACATATGAGATATTGGCTGATGCAGCCACTTCTTTCCTTCTAGGTCTTCATAAAGATGTAAAATAGTCTCTGTCATGCTTACTTTGCCCTAATTCTGGTTTGTAGGCGACCCATTCCGTTGTGCAGTCTCTATGCTCGTCGCTGGATGAACGTCGGCGGAATGCATCGACATCACTGATGCTTATTTCTACCAAACTTCTTGGCTCTTTCTGCTCCTCGTCTCAATCCGATTACTCTTCTGAGTTGGAGTATGACATTCTACGCTCTTGTATCATGATAATGATTCTTTAAATAGATCTATTTTGGGTTCGCTACTGTCGCTGTTGATCTCTGCTGAGGACGATCTTCAAAATGCAGCCGCGGAAAGCTTACTTCAGGTGACAACGACGAGCAATAAGGTAATATTTGTTTTTAAAACTGCTGGTTTCCGACATTATGAAAGGATGAGCTCGTCTGTCATCTTGTGTACGTTCGGCAGTCCATCCAACGTTTAGCTCGAGATTGTGCTCGCAAGTCAAAAGCTGAACAGGTTTGCTATCCAAAGTCGTATTCTTCGATTGTTCATCAGTGAAACAGATTGTGATTCCTGGTCTTTGTCAGCCCTCGGGAATTGCTGCTATCTTGCCGATCTATCAGTACGGGTTATTGAATGGTTCACCTGAGCAACGACAGCAAGCGGCTACTGCTCTTGGTGATCTGATCACTTATACCACACCATTTGCTCTCAAGCCTTACGTCATCAAGATTACTGGTCCGATTCGTTTGTCCCTTTATTTTATCGTTGCTCATGTACTCGATTAGGCCCATTGATCCGTATTGTCGGTGATCGTTTCCCATCCTCGGTTAAGGCCGCCATTCTGACAACTTTGGGCTTGCTTCTGGACAAAGCGGGACCTTTCATGAAACCATTCGTACCTCAACTTCAAGCGACATTCACTAAAAGTCTGAGAGATCCCGATTCGTCCGTCCGCTCGAGTGCTGCACCGGCTCTGGCTTCTCTCTTGGTGTTGGCGCCCAAAAAGGTCGACCCTCTGGTGCAAGAAATCGTCTCTGCATATTTTGAAGATAATGGGCCGGTCTCATATACGATGGTCTCAGCGTTATGCGCTCTGTTATCTACTGTGGTATGAAGAGTGCTGTTAATCATATCCATCTTAGGGGTTTTTTAGGGATCCGAGATATCTCCTGAGCTTTATGGTTCTGTACAAGACGCTTTAGTGTCGGCTTTGTCGAAAGACTCAGATTCTTGTCGATCAACCGCTGCAACTGGGTTAGGACATCTGTCCGGGATTGTATCTGATCCTGAATGTCGCCAGCTGTTTGAGCGCGTTTCATCTCCTTCGGTATCAAGTGATTGGGAGGTCGATATCGTTCTTGTCTCGTACCAACTCCACTGATAACTTTTAACAGGCGCGTCATGGCTTAGCTTTAGCTTGTGCTGCTATCATTCGTCGAGCTGGAGCCAAATTGGATGGCAAATCTTGTCTAATGGCGGTGCAATCCTCACTTCGTGATACCGATTCTACTGTCAGACAGGCTGGATTAATTATGGGAGCTGCATTTTCGGTTGTATCGCAGGGTGAAACAGTCGATCTTGCTCTGTCTTCAATGATCGACCTTTCACGTGATCGTAATGCTGATGTTCGTATGGAATTCTCCAACCAAATCAACTTCCTGGGCAAATCGCATCCGAACGTGCTTCTGACACGAACCGATGTTCTGAACCAAGTCGTTAATGTTCTGCTTGCGTTGATCAACGATGGCAGTCAATCTGTGTCGTTGGCCTCACAGAATGCATTGGGTCACACTTTGCAGCTTCATCGCGGTCGAACTCACACGTTCGATTCTTATCTGAAGACTGTCGATGTCAACACATCGGCAGCGCTGGATAAGTTTGCCAGAAGGTCGCGTCTATTTCGGTCAGCAGCCTGATCTTCATGAAATAAACTCCAATTAGACTCACCAATCAGTTTCGAAGATTATGATTTTGTTGGTTCACTGATCATTTGACCTAAGTCGATTCTGGTCACAATTTTTCAATTCAATGCAGATTTACTGGACTTAGGGTATTTCACTCAGATCCGTGAAACCCTGAAACAAGTAACATATTTTATGACTCCTTGTAAGAAGGGGTTCAGGTTATGTAGATAGAGCTGTGTTCGAAATTGAGCACCTGATTCACGGTGACTCTCCAAGCACAGACCTTTCAATAGGACACGAACGAATAAACCCAAGATTTGAATTGAAACCGTACCAGCAAGAGGCAGTAGTCCAAGACCAAGTCTATAGGAAGGGGGAATGGCTCAAGATCTAGTTAATGGGATGCAACACAGACGACGAAGTCGTTGAAGCAGATAAATCCCTTATAGTTAAATATGGATGGTGCTCTTTAGAGTCTTCTGGTTCGTCGTTCGTTGATAGATGTGGACTGTGCTGTGTTGTTTTGATCTAATGCTTAGACTTTCATAAGAATCTACCGGTAGCGATTTGCTAATAAAGTAAATTCCTTTTCCCAGCGAGCCTATAACCCAGCCCGTCAATGGTATGAAGTCTCGTTTGAATGATTGGGCGTATGTTTCTTATGGAAATTGTTTAGACTAGATTCAATGCGGATGGTACCTGTAATTTAATTTCGGTTCCTGTTCGTTTAGTGCCGAACCATTCCATATATGTTTTGACGTGTACTTGGTTGTGCTGAGAATCGTATTGTTGATATTGCCAACGAGTTGTTGAAAAGGGTTGTATCAACTGGTCGTCAGGTACCCCGTCATGTAGCTTTGTAGATTACGGCCAACGGCTCTACAAATACGGTCAACAACTGCAAGGTCCGAATTGAAGATTTCAGGTCGTTGAACATAATGATGATGTCCTTGAAATGATTGTATTGGTTTCATTTCGTAATACATTCCAGAATTCTTACAATATGTAGGAACATGAGCAGTTACCGTCCGGTTGCCAACGACCCTGCTCTAGGGCGCTTCTCGCCTGCTATCCCTGCCGGTGCTGTCGACAGGGACGCTGTCGGCAGAGATTCGATACGCAAACGGAAGATTCATCAATTGGCATCGATTCTGTAGTAACTGCGCCTGGACTTCACAGCAATTAATTGACCAAAAGGGACAATAACAGCTCCAAAGCTGTTAGTCCAGGGCTCACTTAAACAGTACTACACACGTTGCATCCTGGGCTAGCTTTCGTTGCTGAAGTTGATCTTGCGGAAATTCGAACTTCGCAGGCCATTTCACAAGCTGCTGGTGCTGATGTGGCGCCACCCTGGTTTGCCGGAGCGATGGCCTTAACGATTGCTTCATTACAAGCGCGTCTTGAAAACATTTCGCGCTTTCGCTCAAATCGATTGGTATGCAGCCTCGATTACTATTGTACTCGTTTATTTACGCTTAAATTGACTCAGGAGTTTGCTACACAGAAGCGTCTTCCGAATGTTATGCCATTTAAAGTTGATGCCGAATTTTCGTACGGCCCTCCTATCCCCGCGATGGATCCGCCCAGGATTCCTGCAAATATTGCTGCCATATTTGCCGCTCCTGCTCCAATGAAATGAACCCTAAGAATCAAAAGGGGAGGCAAACTAGAGAACTAGAAGAAGACCACAGGAGCAAGACGGAAGAGGACAGAACTAAAACGAGAAGACGAAACGAATGACCGCAGCCGAATTGGGCTATATCTGCAGATGGTACAATATTACCGCCGATATCGTTCCTGGTGATCTTCTGCACGAGCAGCGTCGAAAACACTTCAGGATTTACATATTTCCATTGTTCAGTTTCCTTACATACAGTATATGTTTGTAATTGTACCTAACCGACCATGCCAGGCTCTGAATCCGTCGGGCTACCGTTAAGAGGGATGCCCGGCAACTGATCCTTCCGGGCGATCATTCTGCACACCAAGCAGACGCGATACGCGGATGAATGCGATAACGATTTACTCCTGGAGAATCATAGCGATGTGTAGGTCTCACCACCGTCTTCAAACATCTCTATTCCTAATATTCCAAGTTCTGTCTGTCTGTACATCTCTAGGGTTTAGGAACTTGTCATTATCGCATTAAATATTGTGACAGCGGGTGAGCGTCTCGATGGCAGGATCAGGTGTCGGGCGCCGGGTTGGAGAGGCGGGTAGGGTTTGGGTGAATCTGTTGTCACCTCTGTCGCGATTCATGTGATCTACATTTGATGCTTCCCTTTAACCTTGGGTAAGAACTGCTTTGGAAGATATCGTCGATGGAAATCTCTTCCAACTGGCATGAAATGATGATGTGAATTAAGACATAGATTCCATAGGCTGCAATTTGTTCATCTCCCAGATCAAGTTCCTCTATCCATCGTCCAGATGCGTCATCATAATGAGTTTCGGGGACATGGCTGCAATGGATCTGCTTTCGAGCATGGTCGATTAACAGGACCATATCGGCGAATCACCAATCGATGTCGCTGATGCATATTGCCCAGATACAGGAGGATTTGGTTGTCTTCAGTCTCGAGCTCTTCAGAGGTTGGATCGACATGCGATAACATATCATTTATTATCATGATCTATAGAACTCACAAACTGATAGATGGAATCTACGCCCATTCTTGTATGAACCTGCCCAATCCTTGTCACAGCGCTTGAAATTTCGATTCAAATCTCGCGAACAGAGATGGTCCGGCAAAGTGATCGTGGCACTCGTCCGGCCCCTGAATTCGTCATTTCCATTTCGTTTGTCGGTCACACAGCTCACAATTGCATTGAACAACATGGAGCGCTGCTCTGCAGCTACAGACTAACAGCATTGTACCAGTTACAGTCTGTGTAGAAGTTCTGTCCATGACCAACTGGCTCATTTCCGAATTCCTGTAAATCGCCTCTCCTAGGTCTTAGGTCACGATGCGATTCGCTTCGATTCTCGTAGTGCTCGGTGTGGTTCTATCAATTACAGATGGAGCTGCACCTCGTGTCACCAACACCTATTCGCAATTCAAGACCATCTACATTCAAGGAATGACGCTCCGTGCATACATTCTAACAGCAGAATTCGATCAACCCATCTACGTCAACGGCGTCCCGATCACAGCCAAGAACATCACAGCAGCACCGCAACAGAGCGAACAGCGAACCTGCAGTGGCGATGGCGGAGGCGGCGGCGGCGGCGGTGAACCTGGAATGCCTCCTCTAACGATGCTGATGGACGGGAAGGTGACCGTTCATTGTGGATCTCTTTATTGGAATATCGACCTTCAGCATGATAATGATGGTCCTCCGAGATCGCTGCTCACGACCGTCTCCACATCTGATACGGGATCGTCATTCATGGGATTCCTGTCCGGATTCGCCATGCCTGAATACGTCAATCCGAATGCGATCGCGTTCATCAAGCTGATCTCGGGAAGTCAAGGTGGCAGTCCTGTTCAGTATCTGGATGCGAACACAACCGAGACCACCATTCAGACCTGTGGTAATAAGACGATTCAGATCGCATCCGGGATCATCTCGAATGCAGCGCGCGAGTCCATTCCCACCACGCCCATCGTCGTCAATACCCTGAAGACACCGACCTGCGATTTCAACAGCATCTCGTCGTTCAAGCAGGCGTTCAACTATGTGAGCGGAATCGCCAAGCAGCTCCAGGTTGATGCGAGTCTGTACAAGCAGTTCTCGTTCTTGCAGGGCGCTCTCGATAGTCGTGATGCATTAGCTGCTTGTAAGAGCTTGGTCGATCCAATGTTCAGCACGCAGACCATCACGAAACGATTAAGCCCGACTCGTCAATGTGTTTATCAGCAAGGAACCGCCGAGTTTAATAGTTCAGCATGCTGTAATTACAACCTGCAATTCAGCCAATGCTGTGCTCCAACGACACCAACCACGAACATCACGATTATCAAGAACATCACATTGGATCGTATTGTTAATCAATGCTCCCATCCCGATAAAATCATCCTGAATCTGTATTCGTACATTAATACGGCGAACATGGCGGCGGCACAGGTCGAGAATGAGCAATCGCTACAGGAACGATTCATGGCGTTCCAGAACACGTGCCAGAACCTGATCTATGGAAAGAAATGTTCCGTTGATGCTGATTGTCAATATTCACAGAGCTGTGATACAACACAAAGTCAATGCAAGATTCCATGGGGTATTGACTCTCAGCTAATGCTATCGTGTTATTATGATCAATTCGATCCGCTCATGCGTTCATCTCTGGCTGGATTATGGTCATTAGATGAGAGCGATAAGAACGGATTCCTGTCTCGTATGGGCTCGATGCTTCTCATGGATGATTGTGTTGGTAGTAACAGCTGGAACCTACAGACTCGGTACTACAATGATGCTGCTCATCATAATCATCCTGATTGGTTGTTATAGATGTAATTGGAATCATGACGCCCAATGTAATGAATGTGTCTATTCAAATAAGACGACCTGTTTAGCACCAAAGAACTGTAATTGGAATAATCAGAAGACGAGCCAGAGCGAGTGTCTGGCTGTCAGTACAGCTGATCCATCAACGCAGTTCTGTGGTCAATGTTTCGGTGATGGATCAAACTGCTGGTCGCAATCATCACCAGATCTCTGTATGCGTGATTTCTATCAGACCCAGTCCGCATGTACGGCGGCCAATCTGACATGGTAGGGTTTTAGGGTTTAGGGTTTCGCCATCGTAATGTGGGTCCAGGTATGTGCCGCCCTGGCAGAATGGATACTGTGTGGATCCCAGCAAGAAATCTCTCTCATCATGTGTTCCAACAGAGGCATGTCCTCAATTAACACCAGATGGACATAATTGTGAATCTGTAAGAACATGATCGTGATCGTCATCTCCGTCATTATTAATATTCTGATTATGTAGTGGGGAAGTCATATGTGCTATGCTCCAAATGTTACATCGAATGAATGTTCAGCTGCGAACGGGTTCACCAAAACCTATGGTGGTGTCACTTATCGCTTGGTACGAACCAACATGCGGGGGTCGTGCTGGCCCCAGGCATGGCATTGAGAATGACATTGATGATGTAGGAATGGCAATCATGGCGTAATAATGGCAATGGAATGTGTGCGTTCAATCGACAATGGAATGGCGATCAGACCGCCTTCACACCTGAATTCTGTTCATCGTTCTCGCCGGCAGTTAACAACAAGACCGTGAAGTTCTTCGCCGGTGGATGGTGGTCTGAGGGACAGTTCAACACGAAGCAGAAATGCCAGACTGGTCAATGTAACTGGCAGGATCCATTACAACGTGAATCTGGTTGGGGTTTAACACCGCAGCAATGCTCTCAGAAGCAGATGTGTAATCAGCCATGTCCCAGATGTCAATCATCACAATGGGTCGGACCAGGTGTCACTTCCTTCTGCTATTCAGCTGGCAGCAACGTCACCAGTATGGACGAATGCAGTCGGAAGGGTGGGCAATGGGCCGACAATGTCGTCGGGAATACTGGCCGATGTATCTTCTCGCAAGATGTGGCGATCAGCTCGCAGGCTGCTTGCCAGGCCTATGGAAAATCGATGGGCGTGCAAACGAAATGGGCGACCTGTGACAATCTGTCGATGGATTCGTGCTCGAATCCCAATCGACCTGAAGTTGGTGAACTCGGCAGCTGGATGAAGTGCTATTGGAACATGAACGCTCAATGTCGCAATCCGCAAGAATGTTTGCAATCCGGACGATGCAATGATGATGACAAGCAGATCTGGCAGCAGAATGCACCATCGCTTCCAGGAGCGTGCCAGGTCGATAATGCTCTCAATGATAATGGATGGCCGAGTGATTGCTCAACATTAAAGTCGAAGAAAACCAATCAGACATTGACCTACGCCAGGTATCACAACTCAGTTCATTGTCGATATTTGATTTGACGTTTTCTATCAGATATCCAATGAAGTGTGTTGATCCCAGTATTCTGAATGCCACTGTTTGTGCATCAATCGGCGGTCGATGGAAGACGAAAGCTGTTAGCAAGCAAGACTGTCTGGCTGATGTCGCATGCTATGATGAAGGGTCCAACTGGCCCAATGGCAAATCTGCAATTGAATGTGCGAAATGTTCTGGATCGATGGCCCCGATCTATAGCTGGACTCAAGGTCAATGGGTGAATGCATCCATGCAGCCATTATCATGGAAGAACAAGACGTTCTCATCTATGAATCAATGGGGACAACGAGTCAATAATGATATGGTTGGTCAGTCGATGATCGGCCCGGCCGTCTATTACTATCTGGGATCATCTGTATACAGCACATTAGCTGCCAAATACAGTCTCGTATCCGACCTGTTCGCTGCATTCTCCTGTGATTGCACTCCAGGACGCGACCAGCGAAACTGTTTCGGGGAGGTGCGCGCGTCGCCCATTGCCGCCGCCATCCTTCAGAAAGGCAAGCTGAACAAGATCGAGACCGCTCTGGGGGTTATCAAGGCGTCGCTTCGCGGCAACGACAGCAACCCGATTGGCGGTCGTCGTCTTCTAGCCAATGGACAGGTTTCGATTACGATCGCCCAAGTGACCGCCCAGAATCTGGCCGTACTGGGCCCGAACAATGCCCCTGATTATCGAGTGGTTCGTGCATCACCATATGTGAGCAAGATCGTTGGTCAGCTGGCTGGTGATGGAATGCAAGTCTCAGGATTCACATCGGATATGACACAAGTCAGTGTCACTCTGTATCTATCTCAATCGATTACACCTGATACCACAACATATTCTGTTCCCTGGATCGCTTACTTGAAGCCCAATACGACCCGCGTGTTCCCACTTCAAGGTATCAATGTCCAGTTTGGAAACGGCTCGATCACCACGAACAATATCACCAGTGATGGGGCGTACTTCCCCATCTATCTGCAATCCAACTGGACAGCATCGCTGATCACGACGAAAATGCCATCAGCAAAGACGTCGAAGAAAGCGACGACGTTTTTGGCCACGAAGAAATCCACGACCAAACTTTCGGCGAAAGCATCAGCCGATCCTCTTGCAGACGGATCTCCATCTCCAAGTTCTGTTCACTCTACGTCTGCTCCAACACCGGCTACAAGCCCAACACCGGCACCTACATCCTCAGCTGTCCAACAATTCCCTGCTCTGTTCATCACTTTGGTCACTTGTTTCAGCGCCTTCCTTTTGCTTTAAACACACATTGATTAACACAGAATAAAACGGCAGCGGACGGCCCTGATACATCCTACTTCTGTATGCAAATTGCAATCATCAAACTTGTCAGCGTATTGCTTGCTTACTATAGAGTCGAACTGCATGCTACCACGATTTGTAAAAATGGAACCAAACTTCGACGATCTCTTACAGACAACAACAACATTGCAAACAAAAGGAAATGGTCAGCAGGCATGCTCTTCCATTTCAGTCACTTGGTGATTTGATTGAATGCAATAAAAACCTGCATTCGCAATTACAGTTTCATTGACTTGTTGGTGCCGGATATTTCAAATTCAGTAAAGACAGCAACCAAAGTTCGTGAATTGAGGGAATGTGATAAAGAAAACCCAGTCAATTCAGAAAGAGCGTCGTATTTACCAATTATTAATCCTGATAGAAAATTTACAACAAATTGATAGCCAATGATGGGCAATGAGCTTTATCTTCTTTCAAAGAGGTGCGTGCTAATCAGCTAATGCTATAGATACCAGAACCCTAGGGATGTTCATTCTTCCTAATAAATCGATTATAGCGATTAGTTGCAGCTTGGATTTGGTTTTATGTAGGACAATGCATTGCAGGTGAATATCGAATCAAACGTCCGACTCAGATCTGAGAACAGACGTAACTTGACTTGTCCCATTCACTTTGCTCCAAATCGTTACATTGAGCATTTGTCCAGGATCCTCTCCGATTTGGATATCATAAAAGTAATTCATTCCCTAATAAACCATCAATATTATACCATGCAGAACAGTATCAAACCCTACAGCAACAACTTGAGCCTGATATTGTTTAGGCTTAAAGACCTTCAATTCTTTACCGAGCTGTGCCTCGATTTCAGGCTTCGCCGATTCCAAGATCTGAAATGCTTAAAGCCAAGTTGACCTGTAAGCATGTGGACAAACCTGAATGGCACGTCGGTCGCTCTCGTCCAGGTTGGCTGCTGTGAGGTCTCTAGCTGGATGCTTGGCGCCGCAGATAACCATAATAACGACGTCCAACCCTCAATGGATGAACAAATGGACTATTAATGAGGGCAACTGTCCGAATTAGACACGTCAGTGGGTATCGCCTCATGTTACATCTCTAACCATGAATCATCTCACTTTACTATTGTATTTATGTGACACTGTACATTGTAGATGGTTGGTATTGGTGTTGCTGTCGCCATCTGATCAAAACCAGCCCGGTTTCTTATGCACCTTTAGGAAAGCGGTTGCAGCCTGGTCGCCATTATCCTTTCTCCTGGTTAAGACCCGGCGGATGTGCTCTCTGCTTAGATAGGGAACCGAACTCATTCGCTCTGCTTCTATCATTTTTGACTTTTCGTCTGGAAGTGCTTCCCATACTGCAGTCAACGAAGAAGTATCTCCAAGCTGTAATTCTAAAAGATACCGAACACGAACGATAGATTTAATATTATCGATCGCTGATTGCTCTAGGCCATAATACCTAAACAGTTCGACTGCAAGCTAAGCAATGTTAGGTTATGCTGCGGGTACAGAATCGTTGAGCGGGCCTACCTCTACTGCGTGCTGCAATCTATGCAGCTGAACATCGTTAAGGACCGATTTGATAGATTTTGGAACAAGATGCGATTCCATGCTCTGCACTACACAATACAGCATTGCTTTGAGTAATATTGTGGTTTCGAACACGACTTTTACAGCATGTTCAATTTTGTTGCTAAGATCTTCCCAAAGCGGTGACAAAAACTCTTCAACGGAATCGATATTCATAGGGTCGTCGATAGGTTTGTGCAATATCAGTTCTGTAATAAGTGCCGACCATAATTTCATCATCGTACAAGAAAGCTCATAAGCTAGTGATTCCATGGTCTAGACTCCATTAGAGCAAGAATTCACGTGTAAGCGTAATACCTGTTGGATGTACTTGAATGTCTGTTTACATTGCAGCTGGTCTAGTGTAGATTTTTGAATACTGTCACCTAAAAATTCTTTGAAATCTGCGTCATCATGCATCAATCCCTCCGTTAATTTGGGGGGTTGTCCATATCTGAAACAGAGTTTACACATATTGCCATCAATTAAGGGAATCCCTTACGCCTTTTCTAAATTAATGTCTTTCAGCAAATCGGACAACTTCACTTTACTGATTTGAATGTCATTCATGCGAAGAGCCATGACTTCTGTCAAATGCCCAGGATTTTCCGAAAGATCGTCCATCAACATTTCAGTTAACCTTTGGACGTAGTGTTTAACTGATTCAGAAAGCAAATCAGCGAATGTTATAGCCTGGGCTGAAGAAAAAGGAGCATGTTGAAATGCAGCGGCCAAGGGATATAATAGAGCAAACAGATCAATTACACTCGTCGTGCACATGGTATCACCTAACGCCATCCACTTGTCGCTGCTGATAGCCGAATCTACCCGTTTTGACGAGAACTGCTCCTTCTGGACCTCCAACCATCGCTCTACGAACGGAGCGAAATATTCTCCCACATTTATATCCGGCAAATCAACGTTGGGGCGGAAGAAATCGTATAGTGAACGAAGCTCACTGTAGAGTTGAAATATATATGGGTCCAATGATTCTGGAGCGTTGCCCATGACCTTCCTATCCTCGTGTAACAGTAAAGTTTGGATCTCTAAGAACTTCTTGAAATCGTCCCAGATCAAGGGAAAATATAATGACGACGTTTCTTGAGCGGCGTTGAAGCCTGCAGCTGACTGTAGAATAGGCCCAAATTCATTGATGTCGCTGTCAATCTCTTTTTTCAAAAGCTGCATAACATAAATGAGATGCAGCGAGCTGATTATCCGACAATCTGCTCTGGTGATTTCTTGATGCGACGGCACCACAACAACACCCGCCGACAGCCGACGTTTGAGTTTAGAGGAATCTGATGGCGCAACGGCAGGTTTTGCAGCTGTTTGTTTGGCAATCTGAGCATCCTTCAAATTGCGAGCCGCTTCGATAACGAACATATATCGACTATGGAGAGCTATCTCGCAAATCTTATCTATGTAATTCGAATCGGTTTGCCGGCCAAGTTCCTCTGAACTGCTGACAATGTGACGACATAAAATTGCCAGGCGTACACATTCTCCCAGCCCTTTATAAACCACATCACCACGAAAGTTGTCGTGATAGGCACTCAGGCAAGCTTTACACCAGGATAATGACAAAGATGCTAATCTTAACAGTTCAGGCGAATCGCCAACCTGGATTGTCCGAGCGTCCTTAGCCTCTGCTAGCGGCTTATACAGATCGATTGCATCCCAAAAATATTTGGACGTGATTTGAGGATGGCGAGTCAGAAATGTCAGAAGAGTCAATGCTCTTCTATATTCTCCAACTCCATAACGACGAGTCCAGCAATCCGTAATATAGAGACTTAAATCGTCGAGCCACATAAAGCTCATTTGCTGTTTTTGAATTCCTAAATGGCCTTGATTTAATAGCAGTACATTCAGGAGCATCAATACAAACCTTCAGCTCCAACGCGAACTGCAACCCCAGAGTTCCTGTTTAGGTGTCGAAGAAGGTAAATAACGATCCAGACCAAACCAATTTCTGGTGCAACCGGAAATGACATTGGTCCTTCATGACTAACTGATTGCGACCTGAATGCCGAACGTCCAGTTGAAGGCTTTCGAGGATTCTCGACTTTTTGACGAGTCTGGGGTTTAGGCTGCTTTTTTGGAAAACAGCAACTGCAGCATCCTTCATCAGCGGGTACGGGTTTTGGCTTGCCTTCATTATTATTGTTCATCGCAGATTCTAACTCTTGCCTTCTCAATGCGACGAATTTGTCAGCATCTTTGGAAAAAACATCGGCCTCGGCTAAACTTTCCGCAATAGCATTCTTTTCCGACTTCAACCAATTGTTGAAAATCTCAAATGTCACAAAACGATCTTTGTAACTGTTCAGCTCGGATGAGCGAATTCTCATATCCCGCCGAATAAGCTTAGCGATCTGCTGCGGATTTTGAAGCTCTGCAGTTATTTCAGCAACAGCTGATTGATCAGGTTTCATAGCAGCGATTATCAAATCCACGCACGACTTTATGAAATCGTCGACCTTATCAATCGGACAAAGCCCAACAATGCACCGAACGGCCATGTCAAATACAGCGCGGATGTCACGGGGTGGTGCTTTATCTGGGTCGAAGTGTTCAGAAATGATGGTTGACTGGACATCAACACGATCGATCGCAACCTCAACGGGACCTTTCAAGTTAACTGGAGTCTCATCAGGTAAATGGACATCGACATGCCCAACTGCCAACCCTCCAACGTGATCGTTGTGCTTCACACGGTCCATAAACACCTTATTTTCAAACACTTGAGACGTGACATGGGACACGCTCTGGTGACGATGATGAACTGAGCCAGTTCTCCGTCTCGACAAATTCAATAGACGAGTTGCAACAATCGTGGCTCGTGCCGCAGACGCTATCGACAAATGTTTCTGATGCTCCTGCGCGACTTCATGATGGAGTTGAGTTTCTTCTTCGTCAACGTCTGGCTGCGAGATCGACGGCCGCCTCGACTCTGGCATTGCAACAGCAAATAGAGAATCAGGTCTGGGTCAATCGTTGCATCCTCTTTCGAGAACAAATACAAATGAGGTCTAATATCATCTCTATGACTATATGACTGACTGGGCCCAAAATACAAATTGATAAACATCGTAACGTACATCCCCCCTCCCCCCCGCAGCAATGATTTTTCAAAGAAGCGACTTTCTGTCTGATTTATATCACCTTCCTTATAAAGACATCGACAATCGATCGACATGGCAGCATGGGTTTTCCGGCCGACCATCATCGCAGATGCATGCGGGCGCGGTTCATCGGAGTTTACAATTAGGTATACACACGAAGGTTCTCGAAGACAGGCCAGATCCCAAGTCCCAGGTGCTCTATTAGACCGTTTTTCCATGAAGGTTTAATTGGTGATTTCCCTTGTTAAGGCTTGAAGGTTAACTATTTAGCGTTCTAAAAGATTGCTGTACTGCTCATGCAAACGAGTTCTGGGCGGGGCCCAGCTACTAACACTGCTCCTGCTATAACTGTAGCTAACGGCCGTCGGCGAGTTCGTGTTAATGCTTGGCATGCCCTTAATGAAATCAGGGAGCGTGCTCCATGGCTATTAGCTTGGCTGATCTATGAGGTCGCTGAATGTCTGACGACGATCGTAATCCTGAGCCAGGTCTGGAACATTGAATACTGTATCGATCATCCAATGAGGCGTTGGCTTCTACTTTACTCGGGTCGATTAGTCCTACGTATTCCGTTAAGCATTTACTTTATTAATAATGCCAGAATCGGGCGAACATCTGTCCCAGCATGGATTAGCTTAATCGATGCTTTGCTGATGATTTATCTTATTTTCATCTGGTTTTTGGGCAACTTATGGTTCTATTCTTGGTCCGAATGTCGGCATACCGGACCTGTATCATACTATTATGCAGTCACATTAATCAGCCTCGTTTATCTCTGTTTTGCTATTCCATTGCTGCTGTGCCTTGGAACATGTTTTTGCTTTCCGCTTCTACTTTTTTGCTGTAAGTAGCCTATTTGTTAAATGATCGGTATAATAAGGGTATTTCCAGTGCATGCCTGCGGAATTGGAGATGAAGGTGCGACTAGCCAAATGATTGCGAAACTGCCTCATCGAAAATTCGATGGGAATCCGATTACTAAGCCAGATGGAACTGTCGATATATCTGGCACACAATGTGCTTTCTGCATGAATAATTATCAAGTTGGTAATGAAATTATCACTTTGCCTTGTGGGCATTCTGTAAGTTCCATTGAAATCGGCAGAGGCGAAGTTTAACTCAACTGTCCGTTAGTTTGATAAGGAGTGTATTGAGCGTTGGCTAAGAGTGAAGAGGATTTGTGCCTTGTGCAGGCACGATATAACAAAGCCTGGAATTGTTTGAGAAAATACAGAATTTTATAACTTTAAACGATAATTGATTTTCATAACATTGTCACAGCATAGTCCAAAGTTTAGGCGGTTGATTGCTCAGATCGTAACAATTTGGCAACCTCAACGAGGTTCTCCAAAGACGATTCTGTTTCAGTCCATCCCCGGGTTTTCAGGCCACAATCAGGATTGATCCAGAACTTCTGAGCGGACAGATACTTGAGGATCACCTTTGCACGCTCGGTCATCTCCTTTACAGAAGGAACACGAGGAGAGTGAATATCATACAGACCCGGGCCGAGCTGGTTCGGGTACTGGCTGGTCTGAAAAAAAAACCATCGAATTTAGACAGACACAAGGTTGATGTGAGATACGATTACCTCAAAAGCAGACAACAGTTTCAAATCGCTTCGTGAGCTCTCGATGCTCAGCACGTCTGAATCCATACGGTGAATAGCACCCATAATTTGTTGCTAGAACACTAATGAGTACGTCTTAGCAAACCAGAAACATCATACAAAATCAGAGTAGCACATGTGACTGTGAATCTGGGTCTCGTCCTTGGCAATACAGGTGGCCAACAAGAATGAATCCACAGACCATTTAAGGTATGCTTCCTGTTCCGACTTGCGCATTGGCAATCCCTCTCGAATGGCTGGTTCGTCGACCTATCGACAAGACACTGAAAGCGAGACCACAGGATGCTTGTTACAAATACCTGAATGACGCAGATACCAGCTGCTTCCAAATCTCGAACCTCCTCCCGAATGGCAAGGGCCAGTTGCTGGCAGGTGACGTTACGCGGTTGATCGTTACGAACAAACGACCACTGAGATAGATTCAGACAAGATGCGGAAGAGAGGATACCAATATACTTGAAGAATTGTGACAGGGCCAGTGAGCATGCCCTTAACAGGTTTGGATGACATTGATTGTGCAAGCTTAGCCATGTCAACGGTCATGGGCTTTGTTCGACTGACATCACCGTAGATGACAGGGGGCTTAACGCATCGAGATCCATAGCTTTGGACCCATCCGTTTCGGGTGAACAACATGCCTTTAAGATGCTCGCCAAAAAACTCAACCATGTCGTTACGCTCAAACTCTCCATGGACGAGAACGTCCAGTCCCTAAACAGCTTGTGAACTTGATGCAAAGATGGAGGAGTCAGAGTTACGATATCTTCTTGGATCTTAATGCATTTCTGGGTTTCCTGCTTGATGAATTGCCCGTACTGTAAAACAATTAGCAACTGAAAACAATTTTTTAATAATTGGCTTACTTCGGCATCAGAAAGAGTGCCTTTCTTATAATCAGCACGCATCTTGCGAACCTGACCGGTCTGAGGGAACGAACCAATTGTAGTGGTGGGAAACAAAGGCAAGTTCAGTTTGGCTTGCTGTGTTTCTTTACGAACGCTGTGCGTATTCTGGCGCTTGAGCATATTGGGCGTAGTGCTGTTCATGGCAGCACGAACGTTCTGGTCATTGGTTTTAGAAGAGCTCTGACGACCTTCATGCGAAGCCTTGTTGGCGGCAAGCCATTCAGTAACATCATTGCCAGGTTGGGTGCCACGGATAGCAGCATTGAGCAGACGTGAAAGCTGAACAACTTCCACGACCTTCTCCTTCGCAAAGGCAAGCCAGCCCAAAACTTCGCTGTCCAATCGGTCCTCTCCTGATTTAGGCATCAGTCAAAAGTTCCATGATATTTTCCATCAGCGCTTACCCTCAATGCTCCAAGGAGAATGCAACAGTGAACACGAAGAAGAAACCTTAACGTTGAGCTTGGCGAGCTTGTTCAAAATAGGTTGCAGCTTGGCTAAGGTTTTGGTAGCATCAACTTTCCAGATGTTACGTCCATCAACAAGACCTAAGCTTACTCCACGAGTACCATCCAACTAGCAGTGCTCATTAATAAAGCACAGAACGAACGACAAAGAGACAATACCGACGACATCAAGTTGATAAACTCATAGAAGACCTCATCGCTAGATCTAGTAACATCGAAATGAAGGGTGTCTACAGGCAGCTTGGTCAGTGCGGGAAGCAGTTCTGGATGAGGGCTCTGGAAATAGGTAGTGATCATTCTGTTTGAAAGGTAAGAATCATGAGGCCGGTGTTATGCGTACTCATTACAGTTTGGTGGAGAGGGTGGCAGCATAACGAATAGAATCATAGGCTTTGTTGTAAGCATCCACAATCTCATATGTTGGGTTCTCATCGGTGGGATCCATGCAAGCATAAGGTTCATCGAATTGGATCTCGGTGGCTCCCTGGGCGACCAGCTTCTGCACAGTTTCCACGTAGACCGGAACAAGCTTGTCCAAAAGCGACAGGGTTCTGAAACCCTTAATAGCATTACTCTACATAATTTTTTTCAGTTTGCAATAGTATTGTCAGTTTTCAAGCTCGTACCGAGGGCTTAGCCAGCAGCAAGAAAGAGACCGGGCCCATGAGAACAGGGCGAGATGGAATTTGCAGGTCAGTGGTCTCCTTAAACTCATCAAATGGCTTGGAGCTGCTGAGCTTGAAAACAGTGTTGTTATCTAACTCTGGTACCAAATAGTGGTCTAAAGCAGCGAATTACAATTCATTGAATTTCAACCGCTGGGAAGCAAAATTACAGTTAGTATCGAAGAACTTCTTCATTTCCATGGCGGGTTGGTCGACTTCGACATTGTCGGATCTGGATTGAATTCCTCGAGCCATGGCAAAGTACGTTTTCAAAGAAACATTTTCGCCAGGAGTCTGAATCTCCTTGTACCGATCAGGGATGGCGCCAACAAGACAGGCGGCATCAAGAACCTTGTTATAAATGTTAGAAAAGATACTGTTGGCTCAAAGGCTTGTTACTTGATCGTAAAGAGAAAAGTCGTTGCATGGAACAGTAGTCAGACCCAGTTGCTTTTGCATGGTCCACGAATTGGCACGCAGCTGCTTGGCTGCCGTAAGCAAATCATTTTCAGAAACCAACCTGCAGATTCATTAATGGGAGCAAGGATATTCCAGCTCCAGATATAATTACCCCTTCCAGAATGCTTCAACAACCTTCTTAAGCTCACGGTTGGGCCCGATTCGGGGAAATCCCAAGACATTAGATTCAATCTGGGTTGGCGACATGTTCAACAGCCAAAGCACTGTTCTTCGGTAAAACTGCAGAGAAGAATATGAGAATGGGAGCGTTGGGAGAAGTGAGGAGAATCCGGAATGAGATGTGTGATGCGGATAAGTTCGAGATGGCAACAGAGGATGCCTTCTTATGTTCAAGCACGCTTAAAGGTTTGAGGGTGTTAGTTAGGTACTATAAAGGCGCTATAACTTAAGTGCGTCCCGCCTGCCACATGATTATATGTTGCCTCAAAGGCAACGTTCATCCAGGCTCGCCAGACAAATGTAATCAATTAATCGTCGTGATATATTTCGGGATTCGAATGGATTTCATCGACATCATTACCGACTAAGACCCACACGTTGTATATCCATTTCGAAATAAAATAAAGCTTTTTAGTTTATATTACTACGTCTTTTGCTACCAACATCATGGCTGTTATCATCATCGATGGACGGTTGGATATCAACGGGAGAATGGGTCAGCTGATCCATATTGGAAATCAGCTCATCCAATTTGACATCGGGGAAATCGGGATCTTCAGCGTCCTCATCGGAATGTTCGACAGCTCTATCAGCAGCAACGATGGCGTTCTCTTCAGGATCACGCTTGAACAAGTTCACTCGGCAACGCAGCTCCATATCTTCCTCCAGCTCTCGAAGGAAGATCTCCTCATCACGAGCGTGTTGCTCCTCGTCCGTCTTGCCCTCTCCATCGTCAACTTTCATCAACGCATGCAGCTTGAACTTCCTTCGCTGCGCCCGGTTCTTACGACGGTACGTCTTCTTGACCAGGACGACGTCGGGAAGCTGGGCATTGCCGAACGCTTTCAAGTCATCATCGTTAAAGACCATACTTGTGAGATCATATCCAGACGCCAAATCACCCGGCTTCAGAACATTTCCAAGATGGGTGATGGTCTCGAACTGAACATCATTGACAGATAGATCTGATGAACGAGCACAGGTAACTTCAGCCTGAGCATATTTCCCATGAACAACGCCGGTCTTCACGACATCCAAGATCATGTATTCGACCAGATTCCGAGCCGAGCAGAGCGGGCGGAACGGATTCGCCCAGAATTTGCTGGCCGACAGCTCCATCGACTTCATTGATTCCGGATCCACGAAGTTCAGCATGGTTGATACCTTCGTGCAGACCAGGAGAGGGCAGATACCACCAGCAGCTTGAGCCACCTTCTTCGGTAAGCAGATCAGATCCAACATACAGATCGGAACGATATCCACAAGCATGGTATGCTTGTAATTAGCAGTGTTGTTCTTGAAATCCTGTGAGATTAGTCGTTTCGATTGTTTCGATCGCGATGGGACGACATTCGTGATGAATTCGAGCATGGACAGCGCGCGAGATTTGCTCGAGAAAAACATGTCGAGACCGCCGGGAGCGTTCTGAACGTACATGATCAGCTGGTTCATACCATGCTTTAAAATAAGCTGTTCCAGAAGCAGGAAGGTTCGCTTATGATCCGCTTTCTGCCTAATTTGAACGCAGGAATTCCAGATGTGTTCGGTGTACGAACGTTGACAATCTTCACATTGCTGAGTAGTGACAACAAGCTCGATAACAAAGGTCTGCTGGACGACGACGCCATTCAATGCAGCGATGTCTTTCTGGACCGTGACCTTGACTTTTAATCGTCGAGAGTGCGGCTCGGTCCAAACGAATCCAGCATCGATAAGTTTCAGCTTTTCGATGCCTTTGAATCGCTTCAGACAGAGAGCGAGCAATTCGGCGGATTCTAATTCCATGGCCTGCCATTGGGTCGATTTCTGGTAACGACCACATTCTTTACAGTAGACGACCGTTGAATGTTTAGCCAGTTCGGAGGTCAAATCGACAGACGATTTCAGACAATCAGCACACATATTAGCGCCATTCGGCTTGATTTGGATGCCACATGTGCAGCAGAGAATGTGACCAATGTGCTCCTCGTACTGTAAATCAGCCATGATGACGACGGTGGCGAGATAGCCGAGGCAATCTCAGCAATTCACGAATCAGCCAGGCAGATTTTCGGACTTTCGGCATGCCGGAAAAAAATCTTCAAATTGTTCAAAAAATTTCACTTAAATCTGCTCTTAACAAGCGAGTATTCAGCATTGCCTTGAATATGTTGTTTGAAGTTCGATACAATAATTGGTTTAATTTATCTACCAATATCCAAGGTCATCGTCTCATAATCGAGATGATCGTAATGTGCTGAACACAATGATCAAACTTCGAACGTTCAGGTCATTAACAGCGCGATAGGTTGTGTTGTGTCGATCGTGCATTGCTGTTCAGTCGTTGAAGGTGATTGGGCACTGGCGGTTGTGACCGTCTTGTGACCGACAGTGATCTTTACGCTGTGTCTGTGCCCTCCTGCCGAACAGATACAGACTCCAATAGAATGGTTGCGAATTAAATGACACGATTGCAAGGTTCGAAAGTGTCGCTGCTATTAACGAAATACTTTGGTATTATGACAGCTGGCGTAAGTCGTCAAAATTTGTGATTAATCGAAGTAATTCACTGCTTCACAGAAACAACCAGAAGGCGTCCCAAACGTTTATGACCGTAACAAAGACCTGAACAATCAGTTGGGGTTCTCAGGTGAATCTGCTTTCATTGTATTGATATTGGTAATATTCACTGCTCCATAGATTCAGACCAATCCGAGGCTGATGATAAGTCGGTCGATGGCGATGAAGAACTGGCCGATTTGCAACGACAGCTGCAAATCTTCAAACAAGCGTTCAAGGAATCTGAACAAGCCAGGCAATTAGCAGAAGTTGCAGCCAAAGTTTCTGAGAAGAAGCTGACCGATTTGAAGCAAGTATCGAAGAGTGCTTTAGCGTCATTAGAGAGCAGATATCAGGCCAAAATTAGGTCTCTACAAGAGGCGAACTCTTCAAATGGCTTTCCTGATCAATCATGCCTGATACCATCAGATTTGGAATCACAACAATCTCTTCAAGAACTGCAGAAATGTTTATCTGAAAAGAACGCTGAATTGTCCCATTTGAAGCGAAAGTATGAAGAGCATCTACATTGCCAATTTCGATTAGAAGAGCTGAACGAGGCGAATTTATTCCTTCGTGCCGAAACTCAGCGATTGCAGTCTGACTTAAATGCATCGCAGCCCTGCAAACCGAACTTCTCGCAAACGAACCTTGAAACTGACTCTTCAAAACGCGAACCTGAGTTGCAGAACATCATTGAGCAACATGAAACGATGTCGAAACTGAACGAGGACAAAATCCAGCAGTATCAATGCGAGATCCAGAACATCGCTTCAAGCATTGCTGAGCGAGAGCAGACCATTAGAAAGCTCCATCAACATATCGAGGCGATCAGCAGCCAGATGAAGACATTGGAAAATCGCATAGAAGAACAAGATCAAACGATTGGGAAACTTCGTCAACAGAATGAATTGGCGAGCAACGAGATCAAGAAACTAGAGACTGAGATCGGTGAACGCGATCGGGCTACTGACCGGCTCCGTCAACAAAGCGAAGAAACGGACGAACTCATGGAACAGCTAAATGCTGATATTCAGGAAAAAGATCAGATTATTAATGAACTTCGGCAGCATCATGACGAAGTTGATCATCGAATTGAAGGATTTCAAACAGAAATTGAGAAGCGAGACCGTCTGATCGGTGAACTTCGCCTTTCTGTTGCATCAAGCAGCGGTCGCATTGAACAACTGCAGAATGAAGTTACTCGAAGTACTCAGTGTCAGCAATGTACCAGATTACAGGACATTGTCAACAATTTGGAACAGAATCGACGCAATGATGGTCAAATACAATATCAGCATCTACATCAGTTACGACAGCAGATTAGATCATTCAAGCACGACATGGCTGAGATCGGCGAAAGCGTCAAGATACTGCAAGGCGAAGTTCTGCCGTTATTGCATCGATCTCTACAGAGAAGTTCGAGATTTGAATCGGCTTACAAGGAGGTCAATGAACACAGACGATATTTGGCGAATCTGGTGGAGGAAATCCGCGGCAACATTCGAGTATATTGCAGAATACGACCATGCCACAATGGTGAAGAAAACGCCATTGTCAAACTCGGCGATGAACAAACTCCTGAAAGCCTGACAATCAAGAAACAGGTGACATGGCGAAATCTGTAATCTCAGTCATTAACGACACTCGAAGGGATTTGCGCCATTTCGATTTCGCTTCGACAAAGTGTTCAGATTGGAATCCAATCAGAATGAGGTTTTCCAAGAGGTGCAAGGTCTTGTGGACTTGGTTACTGATGGATATCATGTCTGTATCTTTGCTTATGGACAAACTGGATCTGGGTAAGCGATTTCATGGACTGCTGAGATGGACTGAAGCTGATTTTTCAGTAAAACGTATACGATGGTTGGGACGGATCAGGATCCTGGCGTGAAACGACAAGCTATCGATAGGTTATTCCAGTTAAAGACAAACTCGGATTCCATTCAATGCAGTCTGCTGGAAATCTATAACGAGACGCTCTCTGACCTGCTGTCAAACTCAGAGGATTCCCAACTTAAGATCGGCCTCAATGCCAATGGCAATGTCGAAGTCCATGGCCTGTCTCAGATCACTGTACTCTCAAATGCTGAAGCATACCAACTCTTTGTGCAAGGAAGCCAGCGCAGATCGATCGCATCCACTAAAATGAATTCCGATTCAAGCAGATCACATTTGATTCTTTCGATCACGTTCACCAAAGTTGATCGAATTACGTCGAAACCACAAACTGGTTTGTTGAACAGTGTGAAATCCTCAATCTAACGCTCAGTATAGGAATTCTGCAACTGATAGATCTCGCAGGTAGTGAAGCAGTTAGCAGATCAGGAGCAACGGGTGACAGACTGAAAGAGGCACAAGCAATCAACAAATCGTTGTCTGCACTAGGGGACGTTATTGCTGCTAAAGGTGGTTCCCGTCTCGTTGTCATTAAACATTACTAACATCCATTCTCAGCAACAAAAAACAGTCACATTCCATTTAGAAACAGCAAACTGACATACCTGCTACAAAGTTCGTTATCAAAAAATAGCAAAACTCTGATGATTGTTAACTGCAGCCCAGCAACATCCGATGTGGTTCGTACTATAGGTTTTTTGATGCCCTGAACTGACCGCATTCTCTAGACCGAAACGATAACATCATTGAAATTTGCAACTCGTGTCAGATCCGTTGAACTTAATACATAGCCTTGATTCATGTTTAGCTGTTGGTCACAGATTATAGATTCCATGAGCTTATACACTCGATGTCATCTTTAGCACCGTTGTCGCGTTTACCTCCATTATCTTCTATCAATAAGACACTTCCTGCAATACAGCCAAAAAATCACCCGATTTCAGATGATCCGCTTTTATCGTTGAAATCAAGCCCGCTCGACTTACAGCAGAAATCGAGAATCACACCATTAAAAATTGCTGTACGCTTTCATCCTTTATCCATTGCATTGGTATATAATGACCAGAAATACAACAAGAACCGCATTCGCCAAATATCCTCAAGCGAGTTAGGAACATGTCAAGGGCCAGAACAGACATTATTTCTTTTACGAACGAAGTACCAACAATATTTGTCAAGTATCGATCCAAGCCAAATTGAGAAAATTGTTCATGGCCTCTTTGAAACTCCAATAAGCCACCATTCAAGTCATAAAATAGGAGAGCTCGACCTTGATCAGGACCTCAACAAAGTCGCACCTGAAAAACTGCTCGCTGCTAAAACATTGATGAATACTTCTTTTGAAAAAAATCGCCTGAGACCAGGCCAAGACGGATACATTTATGACAAGAAAGCCGAATTTCAGCCAACACAGAAAAGCGAATGGGATGAGGAACCGGAGGCATTCAGCGAGGTCGAAGATGAGATTGACTTTTCAGCAGCCGAGGTCACCGACGACGAAAACTTACAATCTCCCCATTTCTAATAGAATTAATAAAATGAAATCATCAGGCACACTCAAGTTAGCCTCTGACCGGACCACTCAGAATTCTGAGTTCTGCCACACGCTACAACCCATTATTCGACCAATGAGAGGAGTTCTATGTGGTCGCATATGAGCTCAAGACCCCACCAATTTTTAGAGGACACCTGGTTGTATAAGGCCAGGACTCCAAAACCCCATCAATTTAATGAAGCGCCTGTTTGTATAGGGCCAGGACCCCAAAACCCCATTAATTTAATGAGGCGCCTGGTTGTATTGGGCCAGGACCCCAAGACCCCATCAATTTAAAGAGGCGCCTGGTTGTATAGGGCCAATACCCCATGACCCCATCCAGCGCAGTCGTCATGAGCGTAGGCACTTATACACTCAGTCCTCTTCAAAGCCCCAGCAAGGCTCGATCAGCCTTGCATGCCGACATCCTGGTCCAGGTTCTGGACCCGACCCTGCGTCTGCATCAGGTCAGGATAGAATCAGCCTCCACAGTTGATGCCGACTCCAGTATTAGGATCTGGGTGTCGAATCTGGCGACTGGATTCTCATAGAGCATAATGGAAGGAAAGCTGCCGGTCAGGTGATATTAGATCCCGAGGCCGAAGGCGAACCGAGCTTGATGGCGTCTCCATTGCTGTTTTTTTATCTTAAAGATATACCGACCAATCCGTTTCTCGATCGTCATTGCTCGATTGAAGTTTCTATTGGTCGGCTTAATGAGAAATCGTCGCCGTATCAGGTTCCAGTTTCTGCAGCCCAAAGTGTCATTCTGAAGCCGCTGGCGTCTCATCGCTCTCAGCCATCTAGGGAAGCGACGCAAGCGTTTTTCAGGATACCTCATGTATTTACAAGTGGCATGGTTATTGGCATTCCTTTTGATGAGAATAGCCCATTGCTGTATAATGACCTGCATTTAGGGGGATTGCCCTCACATCCTTCACCTCTTGATTGTCTACCAGACCTGTCTATAACTGATTCGGTTAGTTTGTCGTTCTACCAAATTTGGTGTCCAGACCAGTCTGTATTCGTTGTCGATGAGTTGACCACACGTGTGACTATTGAGCACACAGCGATTCATTCATTCGCTCCATATGAGATGGCTCAGTATATGTCGCAGATGAATCCAGATAGCAACTTATTTATTTCGCAACGTCATTTTGACTTGCTGATCGGGGCCATTCGCCCATTTTTTCATCCTCTTGCTAATCAGCTAAGTTTATCGCCAAACGTGTTATTTCTTGGGCGACGTCGGTCAGGCAAGCGTTTATTAGTAAGCATGGTGGCTCGGGCGCTCGGTGTCAATTTCGTCGAAGTAAACTGCCACGATTTACTGCATGCAACTGAGAATCAGACCGCACTCCATCTGCAGAAATTCGTCTCTGCTTCAGCCTCGACACATCCTGTCATTATACATCTAAGACGACTGTCCGCTTTGTGGGAGCAAAGTATAGCACATGGTCGTGCCGATTGCAGCTTCCTGGGCTCGATTCTGCGTCAAGAACTGATCACATGCGGCAAAATGCCGAATGTCGTCGTTATTGGAAGCTGCGAAGGACCAAAACATGCTATTCCGCCTGCTGTATCTTCGGCGTTTTGCTATGAAGTGATATTGCCCGCCCTGGAAACTCAAGAACGTGCTCATCTCCTTCTGAATTACATGCCCAGTAGATGCTCTGATTTGATCAGAGAAGCTACTTCAGCGATCGCAGGAGCCAGCAATGGCGATATTCTTGATCTGTGCTCACAAGTCGAGTTAAATTCCCTCGTGCGGTCGCGCGAAATAGTACCCAAAGTTAATTCTGGCGACGAGCTCCAACAACTATATAATGACTCTCACGATTTCTGTGATGCATCGTATCCAGCTGAACCTAATTCAGCCGATCTTTGTGCT
This sequence comes from Polymyxa betae, assembly GCA_003693705.1. NCBI lineage: Eukaryota > Endomyxa > Phytomyxea > Plasmodiophorida > Plasmodiophoridae > Polymyxa > Polymyxa betae. The sequence continues at coordinate 271,968 of RBZT01000855.1, forward strand.
GCCGTCGCATCTTATCAAAAACGGATAGCCTCATCAGAAGGTGCTGCTGCTACATCTGCCGGTATTCCTAATGTAAAGTGGGAAGATATTGGTGGCCTTTCTGATGTTAAAGAGGCCATTCTCGATATCATAGACCTTCCATACCGACATCCTGAATTATTTAAAGGCGACGTTCGCCGCAAATCTGGCGTGCTTCTTTACGGTCCGCCTGGGACAGGAAAGACACTGTTTGCTAAGGCCATTGCTACCGAGTGCTGCTTGAACTTCATTAGCATCAAAGGGCCAGAGTTACTTAATATGTACGTCGGCGAGAGTGAGGCTAATGTTCGAGCAGTTTTTGAGCGCGCACGTGCTTCAAAACCTTGCATTATGTTTTTTGACGAACTTGATTCGTTAGCACCGAATCGTGGCCAGGGCTCAGATTCAGGAGGTGTAATGGACCGGGTTGTCTCACAGCTACTCACCGAGTTGGATGGAATGGACAAAGCTAATGATATCTTCGTTATTGGGGCAACGAATCGCCCAGATTTAATCGATTCTGCGTTGTTACGGCCTGGACGCTTAGATAGTTGCATTTATCTAGGAACATGCCAGGATAAAGGTTCACAGATCAAGATTCTACAGGCTCTAACAAGGAAGTTCAAGCTTGCTGAAGATGTTTGTCTCGAGAGTGTTGCAGAAAATTGCCCGTTCACTTTTACAGGAGCTGATTTTTACGCTCTGTGCTCAGATGCGATGCTCAACGCAATCAAATCAAATATAAAGATGGTCGATGAACACCTACAAAGAAACTACGATGATACAAGCCAGTATAAGAAGATTCGAACAGCTCTCAGGTCTATTACTCCTGATCAATTTCAAGTCTGTGTATCTCAGGATAACTTCTTAAGGGCTCTTAGTTTCTTAACCCCATCATTGACAGAATTAGAGCTTCTTCGTTACGAAATGCTAAGGAGGCAATTTGAAGAATCTCGTTCATCGTAATTTTATTTATTGCAAAGTTTTCTATTCCAATATATTCATATACAATGCTGAAATCAAACAAAAGCAAATGGGTCTATATTAGTGGGATCGGGTTCACAAGCGACCGTGTTTGTAACCAATTGTCGCGCGCCCTGACGACGATGTCTGGCCCCAGCAGTTGATATTGAAGGCACTACTGCTCGAGCCGGCTTACCCGAACCGATTGCTTCTGGACATTATCTTTGTAAAGAATTCCAATCGATTTCTAGTGTTTTACCTTTGCGTATTTTCTGAGTTGCTGTATGATGCTTGTTTCCTTTTGCCGCATGATGTTGATATAGACTGGGATCTTTAGTCTGTTTTAATTTTCGAACGCTGCAATCTTTAAGAGTGGAGTTTTTCTCGGAAGTTCTAGCCTCGGATTTGCGAAGCTCGTTCTTTTTGCTTAAGGCTTTGACAGCCTTCGTCTTCTCAGGTCCCAAGTGAATGACAATGCGGTTCTCTGCGAAGCTCTTGAGACATTCTGATTTGTAATGGATGATCGCGGTCTTGCAACGATATTTGAATTCTTACCTTTTTCCATTTCGTTTCCGTTCCAATTCGGCCCAGGCAATGGGCACTCATGCCCGCCGTTCAGTTCCGATTTTGCTAAATCGTCATTGGTTTCTTTTAGCTGCGAGCGTACAGTTTGCTGATTTGCCGTATGTTGTGATTAATAGCGAGCATTTCCTATACGTCTGGATTAAAATGTTACCTCTTGGTTTTGCTGATGTTGCTTCAGAAGGTTGATGGAGTCGAGTTGTTTGATCTGAGCACGTGTTAAACAGCTCTCACTTTGATTCTAAGTTTTACCTTCCTACTTAGTTCTATTTCTTGAAGTTGCTTTGTGCGATCAAATTCTCTCTCAAACTGTTCTATTATCTTCTATCCTAACCATTAGCACGAGTCCAATCGTACAGCATTCTATGTACCTTTCTTTGAAGATTGTTTAGCTTCTTTTCAAATTCGTTCTTCAGTCTTCCAAGCTCGGATTCGTAGCACAAGCTTTCTTGTCTCGCCTATGCCAATGTTGGTAATCTGCCAAATAACCATACATTTCCCCGACAAACCACATCATCATATTCCTTGATCTCTTTGGTGAGTACAGAAATGGAATGCTTAAAATCGAGTATCAATCGCAAATTCTTGCTGTTTCGCTCTGTCATATCCCGATGTAATTCCATCATCTGATTTTGCCTCTGCTGGAAGACAAGCAGATTAGCACGTAAGACAGTCACTTGAATCTCCTTAGATTTAGCAATCTAATCCGTTGTGTGAGAAATGAATAAAACATTTGGAATTAGCTAAATTGCCTCTCGATAGTGGAGCAGGTCGCATATTGCAGCTTCTTTTTGGATTTTTGCTTCAAGCCTTTCAGATAGCTTACATATTTGTCCCAGCATTTTTTTGAATTCCAAATTCTTGCTGAGCTCACAACGTTCGATTAATTCAATTGATCGGATAAGGTCGCCTGAAACCAATGGTTTGACAGCGATTTCATATTAGTAAAATTGTACCCATCAATTTCAGTTGCGTGTCATTGTGCTTTATGACCAAAGGCCTCAGGATTCCTACTTGATCCTCAGACTCCTAGATCCAGGATTCAGTGCTTTAAGTATGCTGATGTAGGTCTTACCTTGAGCTCAATAGAAAGTTCATGAACAGAGGACGTCAATGTCGAAATGCTGTTCTTTAGCTTCTTAACCTCATTCCAAATGTGGAAGCATTTTTTTTCTTTGTAGAAATCCAGTTGCTTGACTCGATGGTCTAACTCAAAACACTCTGAAGTTCTTATACCGGAATCTGAGAGTTCTTTTGTCCGATCCTCAATACTAATTAAGATTTTTAGCACTGCATAGGTAAGATAAAGCTGTATACCAGTCTGATAACGATTTCTTGCAGATTTCAAGTCTTTCTGCTTGAACCAGAATAGAGTCGTTAAGCTCGGATATCTCATATTGTTGATCCTCGTTTTCTCGATTGACATAAAGTACTGAGCTCAAGTTTAATTGCATTTGTTTCAGATAGTCACGTCTCAAGAAATATGATTGTTCAAAGTTTGAAGCATCCTACGTCAATGGAAATCAATTAGAAATATAACTTTAAAACGGTTTTCTCTCACGTACCCCATAATTGTCTATTAACTTTTGGTGACAATCTTGAACATATTGCAATTTTTCCTTCAGTGTCGCGACAGCATTCGTCAATACTGACAAGCGCTGCTTTGACAGTTCTAAGAGTGCATACCAGGGAATGCTGATACTGGTTTTTGGCTTAGGAATGCACAAATTATGTATGACAGTTATGTTTGTCGACATCGATTCTGATCAAACGCTCAGACATTGGAATTGATTGTACCTGAAGTTACTTACCAAGAGCGACTGAAACCTGTTGTGTATCACTGACAATCATTCTATTAAATGTTTCGATGTCACTCTTCATAGCATCAAGCTGTAGCAACGATTGTGTGCCTATGGACATCTTATATTGCTTATACATTCAATCTTCGGGGCCATACTAAATTCAAGCAAAGCCAACTCTTCCTTTAACTTAGCATCTGCATCTTTCATCTGTATGTCAACCCAGCTTAGAGCTTCTTCAGTTCTCGAACAGTCTATCTGAAGCTTGTGCATGCATGTCTTTACTGCCTCAAATCTCAAGTCATTTTTCTGAAAAATCATCCCGGCCGAATCAAATAATTCGTGAAAGGCTTCTGAATTTTTCTTGAATTCGTCCAATGATTGATCTTTCTGTGAAATATCTGCACTTAATGTTGCAATGCAAGCTTTAACTTCGTTTATCCTGTTTCTCATAGTCTCATTAGTCTCCTTCTGCTTCTCTAAATCCGCAATCTAATTGATATTGAGAGAACTACAATTTAAGTTTCAATCAAACATGCTTTGACAGAAATATTCTGTTTCGCTCGCGACAGCTTCTGTTTCATTGACAACGCGTTCGTCCTCAGGCGACTGAATACCGACTCAGAAGAAACAGCTTGCTGATTTTGAAGACACGCTTTGGCGGTCGGCGGCCATGAACGCCTTGTCTGCCGGACGCATTCTGACGACATCGGTTGCTTCAATTGACGGACCTGTTCCATTCCAGCCAGCACAGCTGACGCCAACCCGTCGGACGACACCACCTTTCGTCCAACAGAGACGAAATGAATAGCAAATGAGAAGCCTTGACCTCCCTTCTTATCATGGCACTGTCTTGAGCCACATGACCCACATTACAGTGGCCCACGATCCAATCTCGACTGCAAAAGTGAATACGGGAGGTTACGTTACAGATTCCACTCTGCCTTAGAACACGACCTAAGGTCAGGGCTAAAGCGTCTGCGTACGAAATACATATCATTTGAACGATTTATGAGACGGGTTCTTGTCTAAATGCTTGAACAGTTGCGTTTTCGACGCGAACGTCGAATTGCATCTGTCACACCGGAACAAACTGTCTTGTGCCGGGTTCGGGTCAACTTTTCCTTTGGCCTTCAACTTGGCACGACGCGACTTCGGCTTTTTGTCGGCGGCTCTGTGATTAGACTCCGATTCAGAAGCCTGATCGGCTTGCCTAACAGGTACATCGTCTGATTCGTCTGCAACGACCTCATAACCAAAATTGGCTTCCTTCCTGGCATGCTTGTTTCTTTTCTTTTTCTTAGAATGATCGGGAAGTATCGGCTGCTCTTGGGCGATTTCACAGTCGGTCCCTGAATCGTTTTGATCAGCTAACAAGTCAAGCTGAGAATCAGCATCTTCTTCATCGGAATAATCATTTGATGCAGCAGACTTCACATCTGAACCATCTCCAATATTCATCTGGTTCAGAAACGATTCTTGGAGCTGCAGTTCCTGTCGCAGACGTTCGACATTCATTTTGTGCTTTTTCGAGTTCTCATGATTAGAAAACTGTTTTTCGCTTTTGAACACTTTGCTACAGGCGATACATTCGAATTCTGGTTCTTCTTCCGATACACTTTCTGGCTCTTCAACTAGGTCGCCATACGCTTCCCGCATACGACGTTCTCCTTCCAATATACGCTCCTGCTCTTGCGACTGCCAAGCCTCTCTTTCTGCTTTTCGGGTTTTTTTCTGTCTTTCCAATTCTTCAGCTAAGACCCTCTCTCTATCTTCACGTTCTTTGGCAACAGCAGCTAGATGTTCTTTCACACGAGGATCACGCTTCCTTACGAACATTACTAGCGTCGTGACCTGATCAATATACGAACGTTTAGCCTTAGCTTGTTCAGTCTTGTTCTCCTTCTCCATAAGTCGTTTGGTTCTTCTTTCAGGAGCATCAGATAATCTCCACTTATTTGCCCAAGAGAAGTTTCGACCTAAAAAATATCTGTAAGTAACAGTAGCTGCAAAAGGAGGATACCAACAAGTAGAGAAATTGCTCCATTCTTTGTAGAAATCACTGACTTCGGGCCATGACGCCGTCGAGTTTCCGAAAAATGGAAAATTTCTGCGTGTATTGTCAGAACTTGATTTCAATTCCAGTTCATCGATCTGGACGAAGATCTTGCTGAAAACGACAAAAAAACTTTTCGGATCCGTATCGCTGAAGCCGTAGAAACATGACACATCAAAAAATTGACCCAGGCTAATATCAGGATCCTCTGAAGAACGCAGATCAGGCTCATCCTCTCTCAGGATTTGATTTCTGTGTCCATCGTAGAAGGCGCGCTCATCAGGATCGCTGAGCGTCTGGTATGCCTCCTGAATGAGCTTAAAGCGCTCTTCGGCGACCTCTTTTTGATACAAATTCTTATCGGGATGCCATTGAAGAGCTTGGACTCGATAAGCCCGTTTTATATCAGGCTGAGTACAGTCCCTGGCAACGCCAAGGATTTCGTAAAAGCAGATTTTCATTGGAATATCCGCAGGTCCGGCAAGTAGTGGCGCAGAACCCGCCAATCGCCATACAAGTCCGTTTTCTCTACACGTGAATATTATGTCAGCAAATCATGTAAACAACCAAAACAAGCACCCGCTACACCATCAGAACATAACAGCTTTAACGAGGACAAATCGGGGCTTACATAATGAATAGTATGAAATTGCACAGCACCCACCAATCACTCTATGTCAGAGCAATATGTTGATCATTTAAGCAGTTTGAAGGAAACATGCAGTTTAAATCAAACATAGAGTAGTACTCCTTGAACATGGTTTTTATCTTTATTTACACTGATTAAAGCACGATCCGGACGCAGTCTAAATATCCAGATTACTAGGCTTCTTGCGCATATAGTAAAGCTTAGCTCGGCGAGCATGTTGATGCTTGATCACCTAACAGATTGTTCGTGAAAATAGGCGGACTTCCAAACAGCAGAAACCAACTTGAAAATTACGAATCCATGGGCTGTAAACTGGAACAGTGTGCTCGCAACCTAAGCCTTCAGCAATACTTCGAACCACAAAAGTTGAGTCAAATCCTTGGTTAGTTCGGGCAATGACAACTCCTTCGATAACATCATTCTTTCGATTGTCGTCTGGAGACATCGTCTGAGGCATCTCAAACCTAAAACAATCACGTTCTCGTACACGACCACCAGAACGAATACGGGATACCTAACGACATCACCAGGAACGAATCGTGGCAGAGAAAATCCTCTTAGGCCATCAATCCGTTTCTGTTCCTGCTGGTGAATTTCGGTCAGCAAACGGTTTGCGGCTGTTAGAGTAGAGGATGACCGCTGGCCGAGATTAAGAACGGCCCGAGGCAAGAGGAAAACTTTGTTATACATGATAACGCAGTAGATGGAATGGGGTGTCCGTCTCCGTCCAACATCTCATGACATGATATGATGCAGTGGTGAGTGATCCTATATTATTGCTATACCTCAATATGAAAGTATTTAGTTATATATATTTATAAAGCTACAAAGATAAATTAAATGCATTAGTGTCATCATCAGAGACGGTATCGTCGTCATCATCGTCCGAATCGGTAACCATATCGGCTTCGTTATCTGGTTCATCACCTTGATCGTGATCGTGATCGTTGTCGTGACTGTGATCGTGTTCATATTGTTCCAGATCCATTTCGTTGAAGTCCATTCCACTCTCACTGAGGATCAGATCTTCATCGTCGCGCTCATCATGAGCAAGAGAGCTTCCTTCGGTTTCAGCTTGATGATTAATGACGCTTGTGACTTCGGAGATAGGAGCAGAGCCATTCTCATTCAACCTTTTCCTAGCAAGCTCGAGAAGGGCTAATACATGATCTTTATCAAAACCGGACTTTGCGGCACTCTCGAAGAAATGAACCGCGAGATCATATTTCTGAAGCGAGCCATTTGCAAGACCCATCAGAATATTGGCTTGCGGCAGGTTCGGGTCTTCATTTAGAATGGATTCGCATTCAGATAGACATTTAGGGAAATCGCCGCTCTCGTACAGAGCCATGGCAAAAGTTAAACGGACGAGATGTTGGGAATGTCCACCTGGAAAGGAGAGAGCTTTCTTGCAATCATCTCCTGCTAAAAGTGGCTTGTCCAAAGAAACACGAGCTATGCCACGATTGCCAAAAGCATCCGAATACGTCGGATCAAGCTCAATCGCCTAATCATTAAAATGAGCCAGTGGGAAGAAGTCAGCAAGAAACCCGACCTTGAAAAAATCCCTAACTGCTAAATCTGACCATCCCCTCTCTGCATAAGCAATACCTCTGTTATTGTATAAAGATGCACGATCAGGATATTTTGATATCCTGGAAAATCCAGCTTAAAGGTTTGACAACACTCAAAGGGCCGATTACCTTTTCGTTAGTTCTTGGATACAGCGGTCGAAGTCGCCTTCTAGCAGGTATCGGAGACTGATATCCGGATCATTGGCATGCTCGGGAAAATCGGTCACGCGAGAGATGCCAGAATAGCTAACCCGTTTCTTGGGTGCTCTCGCACTCGAAGAATGTGCAGCAATATTCTCGATATTGGACTGGATGTATTCCATCATAGTCTTACGATCCGTAATCTCCAGGGACTGGCCACAATGAACAAACAATATATATCTCTACCAACAAAGGATTTACCTGCCACGATGGGCAGACACCACGATGCCAGCCAAGACCGCATCCTTTCACCCGGCCGTCGGGCGGCTGCAGAGCCCGACACACTCTTGCGAAATTGGCGGTCGTGCCAGTATCTTCGCGATACTTATCAACATAGGTCTGCAAAGAAACAATCGGATGCGAGCATGGTCGAGAAGATGACAACTGACTTTCACACCGTCTCTGGAAAGAACCCCAAATGCTGACCAGCTGTTGCAAACCGCCATTCGATGGAAAGGCTCCCCACAACCAATCACCCGCCCGTCAGGCGGCTGCGGAAGATTACACAGCTTTTCGGCATCGGGGCGGAATGTAGCCGCCTTTCTGGGTTTACTCTGAGCCCGAAACGTGCGAACCTTTTTTATCGCCTAAAAAACCATTATATTGAGCCGAAAAATAATCAAAGCTTTAACCTCTTGCCGTGTTAGCACGTCCATTTCTGCCCAGGCGGCACAAATTCGACCTTTATGGTTCGGTGCGCCACAGCCCCTTAAACTTCCATCGGGCGGCTGGATAAAATCGCACAGCTCTACAGCTGGATCCGGATGTTCCTGATGCCAGGCAAGCAAAGCCGGTCGAATTTCCTCAAACTTTATCACATTCTGAGCCCGCCAGGAATTGCAAACTGTGCCACGATGTTGGATGCCGGAGGAACAGCCACGGTTGACACCATCAGGAGGTTGAGGGATAACACAACGGTCCTTATCTGGCAGTTTACGAATCATGCGATTGCTATTCATGCAGTCAAAACGCAGAATTCAAACTCAGCTGGCTTAGGGCCGTACTCGTTTTTAGCAAACCCAGAATTCGGAAATCGTTTCTTCCACTCCAAGAGCCTTTGTCTGACCTCGGGTAGAGTCAAGACACCAGCTGCGATCCACGTATTGCAAACATTATCAGGATGTGCAAGCTATTGTCCCGTGTTATGGACATCGACAGCAGCGGGGTGGAATATTACCTGACCACATCCTTGCTTTAGCGGGCCATTCTGATCTGGGAAGGGGGGTTGCCTCATTGCACACATTCGATTCAATGGGATCGAGGATGCAGACAGTTGAGATGAGGTGAAAGCGAAGACCCGATCGTGGATTTGGTTTGAGTGCGTTAATCCCTGAAAATAATATGTTATTAAATATCGTTGATATCAATTGATATACCATTTGCTGCCATGCATAGCAGGGAATAGGAGCATGGGCAGCTTGGCCACAGCCTAACCAACGACCATCGGGCGGCTGTGGCAGCCGGCATGCAAGTAAGCCCTGAGCGTTCGGTTTCGTTCCAGACTAATAAGGATTAACATTACGCAGCTAAACGGGAAAATGCATACTTCATCGCCGTTGCTGGGAAGGGATGTATTTCCAACTGATTGAATCACGAGATTCGACGCAACCGAGAAGGAAGCATGCTGTATTGAAGTTGAACTCATTGCAGATGCGGCATGCTGGAGACGTTCAAGATTCATTAATTTGGTATGGGCTGTCATCTATAATGGGTGTTACAAACGAATGATTTCGATCAGGTGAAATATGCAACTTACATCCAGATCCGTATTGGACAAATTGTGATTGTTCACGATGGTGGCAGGAACAGCATCTTGGGAAATTGGAGTCACATCACTACCGTATTGATTTGCAGATGTCATCAACGGAGCTGGATTGCTCGATTCCAAATGGTAACTTTGCGGATCGTCCTGGTATTGAGTCAATTATACGGTTAGGAAAACGCGGGCATTTCATACCGGTGCAGATGTACCCATGGTCGAATGCAAGCCTATATCTCCAGCATTGGTTAGCTGGGGAATCAAGCTTGCACTTCTAGCGACGGCGAACTGCATACTAAGGCCCAGATTTCCAGCATCGAACGACTGAATAAGCACGCCCAAATCTCCGGAGTTTGCAGGCGGTATTACATTGGCCAGATTTACAAGTTGGGGTGGACTAGAAGAAGGGACCATGGACGTGTATGCAGAAGCGGCTTCAGCCGCTCTTAGCACCTGAAGAGCGCCTGCCTGCGAATTGCTGGGTACTGCCGGGTTGCCAAGCTCCTGTATGTGATCCTCCTGAATGGGTCTGTCGGGCGGATGTAAACCATGGTTTGGGTCATTGGACATTTATCGTGATAGCCTTTAGCCTTACAGAGGCCCATACGAATTACAGATAGGAACTCCGTCGCCTCGCATGTTTCTACCATTCTTCATTGCACGTTCCATTCTTTTGCATTATCAGGGTTGGCCTGATTTTCAGCTAAATCGCGATGAAAAGTGGGAACCCATGGGCAATACGAGGTGGCTGAGGGCCATTTGTTACATATGCTGGCTCAGTTAACGAATTCGAATCAAGCTGAGCACGGTCCTAGACAGTCCAGTGTGGTGTTCCAACTTCTGTAGCTGATGATCTTTAGAGCGAAGCCCGTTGTGGCGCCAATGCATCAATGGAATACTAATTACGAATGCTCTACGGTTTTAGATCAGAATATGTGAACGTCAGTTTGCCGCAAGAGTGGTTCAGATGGCAGATTCAGGCGGGGTATCAGAGAGAAATATCACAGATGTGACCATTCGGATTATCGTCATCTAAGGATGAAGCCATGCAATCTAGCACCCAAATTATAGAAATATGGCAATACATTAGGTTTTGGATCAACAGATTCATCTTGTTATTCCAGTATCACATATGCTATCGAAGTCAGCTTTTGTCTGTTGCAAGCGATCACATTAGTCGGTGATTACCTGCGATAAGCCCCGTCAGAGCTCTTATGTTAGATGATATTATTAAGGAGCAACCTGCACGGCGAGTCAAGGCGACGCCCTTTATCTTAGAACACTTTACTGGTCGTACCTATCTATAATATCAGTCCATCTGACCATCTCTGGAGTATCGAGCATGGTCAATGTCGACAGTCTTAATCTGCTTATTGATACGCCCAATTACATTGAACATCGGCGTGCGATGACGGAATTCTTAGCGACGCATCCTGCTTTTAAAAGAAGGAAGCATTCTATTGTAGGTGTTGTCCAATTCATTAGATTGATACTCAATCTCTTTTCGGGTATGCCAATTGACCAGCAGCGCGAGCACTGCATGGAGCAAGTTCGCGTTTTGGTTTCGGAATCGGGACTCTTCAATCTACGCGACCAATTCGAGGTTCGTCGAGAAACGATCTGCACTTGCGGTTATCAATTGGTATCCAGAAACCAGATCGTTGGGCTGCGACAGCAGAACCGATCGCCTATGTTGATAACAATCTGCTAACCAAACTTGGTGTCTTGTTTAGCTTGTAAGGGAGAGAAACTTGGTCATTCAGATTATCCTCATCTTTCACAAAGGTTTGGGTCGTCCTTGTTCTTGCTCGGCTCGGAATATCATATCAAGAGATACTGTACGCTTAACAACTTTGAAAGCTTCTTCTAAGCATGCGTTTGTAGGGAATGATGTTGAAACACTCAAGGTTCGAGGTTGTTTCTGCATGACAGAACTGGGACATGGCTCAAACGTTCGATCGCTGGGAACTACTGCTGTCTATAGCTCTGATACGAGACAGTTTATACTGAACACCCCTAATGATTCGGCACAGAAGTACTTCATCGGTCGAGATCTGGTTTTACCAATGCACATCGGCACTGAATGAACATCAGGGGGTCTTGCTGTGCATTGCACACACGCGATTGTGTTCGCCCAATTATCTGTCGATGGGAAATCTCGGGGTGTTCATGCTTTCATTGTTCAATTGCGGGATGAATCAAACAAGTTATTGCCAGGCGTTCATATTGTCGATTGTGGACCTAAGTCAGGTTAGTGTCTTGATCTATTAAGTACCTGCCAATGATGTCGTTGCTTTAGGATTGAACGGGGTCTGTGAGATGTTTCTTGCTGTTTGAAGAGGTTGAATAATGGGCAGGTTGACAATGGTCGACTTTGGCTCTCCAACGTTCGTGTTGATCGACTTGCACTTTTGAACCGTCTCGCGACTGTTGATGAGAGTGGTAAATACCATTCAGAAATGGCATCGAATAACGCTCGCTTTGGAAAAATGTTGGCGCTTTTGGCCCTCGGTCGAGTAGGTTAGAGCCGGGTTAAGGGCTCGAATCGCTCCTTATCGTACATAGGCGTTGCAGTTTCGGCAACAAACTTTAGCAAGATCGGACTCTATATTGCAATTCGTTATGCGTTCTCTCGACGCCAATTCTCTATCAGTGATAGCCAGCCTGAGATCCCGATTATTGAGTACAGCACTCATCAGCTGAGACTGTTCCCTTTATTGGCGCGAACATTCGCCATCAACCTTGCCCTAAGCGATGTGAAAATGGTTTCCGTCCTGTCATGAAGAGGGGGTATTCTACTCAATCCCTGTTTCAGGAAGCGTACTCGAAATCTGGCAACGCCCAAGCGTATTTGGATTATTTGAATGACAACTCTAAAGAGGTGCACATCTTGACCTGCGGAATCAAACCTATCGCCACCTGGCACCGGTACTCTACATCTTCATTACCATTATTGTGCTTAGCCACGTTCAGGAGGCGCGTACTTTACACATGTCGGGAATGTTGTGGTGGACAAGGAATTCTAGCATCAAATCTAATAGGTGTCTTGATATCGGAAACAGACGCAGATATCACTTGGGAAGGAGACAATACTGTGCTTTTACAGTACGGATGCTTTCGAATAATCAACAAGAAAGCATTCTGATTTTGAATCAATAGGCAAGTGGCAAGCCATGTACTGAAAGCTTTCGTAGGCAAACTGCGTTCGACGTCAAAGCTTAGGTTGGCACAGCAATATATGAAATCGGTTACCGTTGGGCGATTGGGTAACGATGGAGGAGGCAACTTTCAAGATCGATCATTCTACTTGAAAGCGCTCGATTTCAAGCAACGAACCTTGTCAATGCATTGTATGAAGATTCTCCGTCAACTGAAATTCATCGACGATGCTCAGAAAAAATTCGACATCTTTAACCAAGTTCTGCCCACGATGCTGGATCTGGCTGTGTCGTACATTGAACATGATATATTGCTCCGTTTTGATAAGGCGATTGACGCCTGCCAAGATGAAAATCAAACTATTTTGTCGAGCTTGTTTCAACTCCATGCTGCCCATCTTCTTGATGAGAATATGGCATTTTTCCAAGCAGAAAGGTATATTTCTCCAACTACCGCCAAAAATCTGAAAGCTTTCATCTTGGAGCTCTGCGCAAAGATCAAACCAGAAGCACTCAATCTAGTAGCAGCATTCAAAATCGATCCCAGGCTAGTCGACGCTCCCATTGCACACGATGAAAGTAAACCAGCGTGATTTCACCCAACCAATTTAGGTGTTGCTGCAAGCTTTCGGCACGAGGCGAAGTCGAATAAAACATCGGATTGATTTTACTCTTTATGTTTAGACCTCGATGGCTTCTTGGCCATTACATTCAGGTATGTACCGAAGCAGAATACGAATCCGGCGATTACATAGGCCAGTGAAAACGGTTTCGGGAACAGGATAAACGATAGCACGACGCTTAAAACCTAGACACGAGATTAAACCTTCAATCAGTCATAAACACACTCATCAAGACCTTCCGAACGGTCGTAACGGTTGTAGCGACGACCACCCCAAATCGTTTAATGATAGCAACAAAGCAAAGCACGCCAGCATATACAAGAAATGTACGAAGGACGAAATATGCATAAATGCTGGGATGAACTTTGCAGAATTCGATAGCTTGTGTGAACTCACCAGTGGCCTAAATTCAATATAAGCAAACAGGATGGTCTGGAATTGTGCTGCAAACCAGGGTGATAACAGACGATAAACCAGCAGCAAACAGATTCCCGAAAATCATGAGCTCCAGCATTGGGGCATTGTGAGCCTGAACACCGAATAAGCTACTAATAACAAAGGCTATCGATGCATTTATAAACCTGGAGAACATGCTCTTGAGAATTGGAATGCAATGCGTCGAAAAACAAGCTATACAGAAATCAATAGAATTACGGGGGCATGGTACATTATCATACCTGGCGACAACGATGCCGATTCCCATCATTGAGAACCTTGGTGAGACATCAGCATCTCCAAGAGAGAACAGAATTGCAGACAGCACCAATAGTGAGCATGATATCCATTCCTTAAGTGGATATCTGGTGAACAAATTAGATTGGAAGTTTCGCAGAATATTTGAAGGAACCTTTTTTGGTAGATGAAGAAGCTGCCCATTAACACAACAATAAGCTTTAGCGACTTAAAAATTACTTGCGATGGGTAATTCAAGTATTGCAAGCTCATATTGGTCAGACCTCTTGCGAACGTCATCGACAAAGCGACGATTAAGTGATTATAGAGCGGCGCCTTTCTCCTGAACGTCATCCCATTCACAAGTAGATGCTCAATGGAGGCGATTGCAGCAAATCCCAGCAATTCAAAAACGGTCATGAACCTAAAAAGAATTTCAGAAACGACCCAATTGATTGTTGTTTGCCCCAGCACAACCATCCAAAATTAAATCCGGGAACATTGCTGAACATATTTTCTTCGACACTTCCACAGAGAAGGAAGAACAAGAAGACGCCTGTCACCAATACCACGAACTGAAAAACAGCAGGCAGTTTGCTGATGTCAACCCCGAGAACTTGAATCGGGACGTTTGCGGCAGATGAGCTGCCTTTCTCGATATCATGCAGGGGTATCTGGACATCACTGGTTGGGATGGGTTTGTTAACGACCATTTGTCCTGCAGTTTGAGCGACCGGAAGTGAAATAAATGATTCAGCCACTGTTTGGGACTTGGCCGATTAATCGTCACACCAATCTGGACGGTATAACCTAACAGGACAGAAACAGGCTACGGCGACAAATGAACACGGACTCTGGTATGAGCGAGGCTTGCACGACCAAGCGGGTGTTCTAGGTAGAAATGGAATGGAATTTAGGGGAATACTGCCCAGAGCGTCCACTTGAATGTTGTCGGGTCTGATATGGCGCCGATTTTCTTCTGCCTTGGAAAACCTATCAACATGATCGACACCATTTTTCGAGATACTTATTTACTAGGAAAAAAAATGGAGAGATTGTGGATAACTGAATTTTGTATTTTTTTTTATGAAAGTGTGTTCAAGCGATGTCAATTTTGACATGGCCATTTTTTGAAAGGTCCAGCGAAGAAGGGTCTTTCTTTGCATAGAAAGACGATTGATCTTGCTTGGCGTCCGACAAAGTGGAAAGGCTCTGGGGCATGTCATGGGCAGCAGGTGATTCACAGCATGCACAGAGCTGGGACGGTCGGACGACGGTTGTCATACTCCATCGGTGGCGCCATCGCTTCCATGAGGGGACACTGAATGCATTTGAGCTCATGATGGAGTAGACCTTGGCGGATTTGGTTTCGATGTTTGGAACTGTTTCAGAAATGGCCCGGATTCGCCGGCTGATTTCGTCAGGAATCTCATCGATGAGTCAACCATTTTCAGTTCCGACGTAAGCAATTAGCTCTATCCGACACTTCCTGCATGCTTTTGGGAGCTATAACCTATCAATCGCGGCATTACGACGAACAGTAGTCCCTGTAAGACAGGATGGAAGTAGGTGGAAAAGCCATTGAACAATACTCATTCATAAAGCTAGCTAGTTTTCGAGAACCTTATTGCAGTTTAAGTACAAACATGAGATGAAAAAAGAGAATGGTGCAAGATGGCCGATTGTCTGACGATGACAGGAAAGAGGCCGCATCCTTTATCTTGTTACTTGTTGCATTCCTCTCTTCTTTCGTTCTACTTTGGCTGGGTATCAACTTCATCAGTGGAGTTGCTGGGCTGCAATCTGGTCATTGTTCAGAGTAGCCGATCTAGATAATGGCGTCGGGAAATCAGGGTATCCAGCAACTAATAGCGGCCGAAGCAGAAGCCGCTGCTATTGTTGAAGAGGCCCGCAACTGTATGGTTTAGTCTTTCAGCTTGTGCTGATTTTTTTATCGATTTCATGATCAGATCGAAAGAAGAAACTCAAATCTGCGGAACAAGGAGCTCAGGGCGAAATCGCTCAGTTCCGGGCAGAAATTCAGGCGAAATTCGATGAAGATTCAACGTCGGATATCGGGTCTACGCTCACCTACCAGGCGACATTGGATCGAGAAACAAAAACTGCTATAGATAAGACGACTGAAGTTCATCAAAAGAAGAGTGATGAAATCATCGACCTTCTGGTATATCATGCTACAATGGTCACTATGAAAGTACCAGAATCAATCGCTCAATGCATTAAAGCGACAATGTACCTAGACTCCTAATAATGGCAGCAGTTCCATAAACAATCGTTTCTTTAGTTAGTGTTTTTACAGTTTAATCATTGCATTTGGCTTCCGGGTTCGGTGCCCTTTCTTCTTTTGATAGATTGAGATATGTCCCTATAACGAACAGGAACGCAGCTGGTATGTAAATCGACGTAAACGGTTTTGGGAATATCCAAAAACTCAAAATCTACATTGACGTTTACTTCTGCAAAAAAATATATTTCGAAAACATACAATTGTGCAGATTTTCCTGCAAGTGGTGACAGTGGTAGCGACGACACAGTTCCATCGCTTTATAAGAACAACAAAACATAACACTCCCATATAAGCGGCGCACGACCTAGATTAAGATGACATTATGAAGAAAATCTCCTTAATAAGAAACTACCTAACAGTCAGAAGAAGAAATACACGAGGTTCCTTAATGCAGAACGCTAAAGCAACTAGTAGTTCCCCTTTCATTATGCAAGAGAATGCTGACGACACAAATAAAAAACTCGAACGCTATAACCATCAATGGGCTCTTACCGGCAAAAGCTGCTCCAAACAAGTTCCCGAAGAAAAGCAGCTCAAGCACAGAAGCATTGTATTTATTCAGAATCAACTCCTGCAAAAAATCGGTCGTTCAGTTAAAAGCAGCATTTTCAGTTTCCGTACCTGATAGTTGGTATGGATAGAACTAAAGACTAGACTCGAAAGGACAAAAGCAATCCCTGCAAACAGAAGGCCAGTGGTTTGCGATTTATTGGAGACGACCGAGTCCCCAAGGGCAAACATCGCCGCGCTGGAAGTCAGCGAAGCTGCTGCGGCGTAATCTTTGAGCGAATAACGAGAGATATCTCTGCAGAATGGTTTCAGCTGGTTGCAGTAGGTACAAATAATCCATCTACCGGTGAAATGCCAAGCTTATAAGCATAACAATTACCAATTTGGTTGATTTAAAGACCACCTAGCTCAGATAAGCCAGCGACTTTGAGTGTAAGCGCAGCGCTTACTTGAGTTGGGAAGTTTAGCATTTGTAGGCTCGTGTTGCCGAATGCCCGACCAATACTCATGCTTAGCGCAACGAGTGCATGCGATCGGATTGGTGCTGATCTTTTCCATACCCCGAATGCAAACATTTGATCTTTCTTCAAGTAAGCTTCTGCAACCGCGATGGCCGAAAATATGAAAAGTTCCCATGTCGTCATAAAAAGCGGGAACCGGAAACTGATAGACATTATTACAAAAACGACTTGAGCTATGTTATGAAGCCTTACCCTTGAACTGACGTGAACATGAACTCATCCAGAGCTGCACTTAATAAGGAGAAAGCAAATAACAGAAATGTGATAAAAGCAAACTAAAGCGAAGTAGGTCAGGTGTTGTATATTGCCAATCTCATAAACTAACTTGTGCAGGTGGAGACATCCAACTTAATTCGAAGAAAAGGAGCTGAACTTGAGGACGATGAGGCTCGTCCGAATCACATTTTAAGGCGCCTGCATCATCTTCAATCTCGAAACATACACGGTCAGAATCAGCCTGGTCGACTTTGGAATAAGCCGGCTCATTGACAGTCATGAACGAGATCGGGCCTGGCTATCAATCTGGCTTGACCGTGCCTTATAGCCGATGACATTCACAGTTTATATTTGAAGGAAAACACACACATAATGACATGCGATTTTACGATACATTCAAAAAATTCAAAAACAAAAAAGCAAAAAGCCATCTAACTATGCAAGTTGTAAAGCGGATAGCGAATTTGTCTATATCTGGAATTTATAGAGGAGTCTGGGTACAATCAACATTAATAATACCTAAGTTACGTATGAATATTAGGCATGAATATATTGGGGAAGACGCAATGTAATCGCATACATTGAGGAAGGTCGACGATTTCGACCTTAACGAGAGCGTTGATTCCCAGTGATTTCAGCGAGCCACGTACGATTCCTTTCATGATGCAAGCCAATTTGTTTGACAGGTCCGATACGAGTTTTTCGTCTTTATGGGAAAGATGACGAAAAAAACGGCAATCGTCGTCATGGATTACATAAATCCCATTGTTATTTGTTCGAAGCTGATTAATTCAAGAGCGAAGTTAAGGAAGTTTTTGCAAGCATCTTAGGTCGTCTTTACCTTGTCGACAGTTTTGCTAAAGAATTCATTCCACATGTCTTTGCATAAATATTTCAGCACGTCAAGCTGACTTTCAAACCTGACCTGGTTCAGGTAGTCAGACCATGAATGGCATGACGAGCATGCAAGCAGACCTTCTCCCGAATGATTCGTTCTGTGAACCTTAGGCCAATGTCCTCACCGATATGGTCTAGAGCGTCTTCCGACAGTTTCGATCTTACAATCTCATTGATGACCAGATCTAGAGACAACCTCGATATGATCATGTTTACACTTTACATACAATAACCATATTGCGCATCCATTATGGCTTGCTCTAGTCCATACTGCCATCCAATAGGTCAGAAAATTCGACTTTTATTATCAACATGCATTGATATTAGGCAATCTTCGTTAAGCAAGATACCGTTGCGATCTTGGTACTAATATATAGACTGGCTATACGTTCTTGACTAATAGCGGTTAAGAGCACAGGCTGAACGGATGTCTACTGGAAATCAAGAAAATGCAGAAAAGGAGCCAGTTGCCGATGCATCGGCGCTGATGGCCGTTCTGAAAAAGCGGATCAAGGAGGCGTTTGACCTATTCGATCGGGATGGGAAAGGCATTGTAGTGAAAGAGTTAAGGGCTTGCTTGCCGATTACAATTGCAATAATTCTTGATATAGAGAAGTGGGAACCATAATGAGATATCTGGGCTCATATCCAACCGAAGAAGAGCTTCTGCTACAAATCCTTCCACGTATTCGAGAGGACGAAGATTCCCATTTTATTCGCTACGACCGTTTCGAACCTGTCATGCTCAGTGTCTTGAACCAGGGCGATTACGAGCCCGATCTGGACGATATCGTCTTGCAGGCATTCAAAATGATCGACCATGAGCATAAAGGGTTTATCAGTGACTACAGGTCGAATTTCAACAATCATGAGATGTGCTCGTTAAATTGTTTACTTGATAGAATGATTCAGCTATTAACGTCGAATGAATACAAGTTCCGACAGAAAGAGCTCGAGCAATTCCTGAAAATCTCCAAAGACGACACGTCAGATAAGATCTATTACGAAGATTATGTTGCCATTCTCGCCAAAGATCTGGAAGAACTACGTGAGCGTAATAAACAGATGGAGTTTGCGTAGATAGACACCACAATGTCGGCGGCTGCTGGACCTGCAGGTTCCGTTCTGGGTCATGGCGTCTCAACGCCTCGTGTACAGTCCAGCCAGTCCTATGATGAACTGATTCGTTCGCTGGAAATCGCTATAGAGCAGGCGTTCGCGGGTCTGGCGTCTGCGTTCTCGGTGTCGCCTCAGTTCTCCCTGCATAGCGAGAGGAAGCGCATCCTGCAATTGATAGATGTGTTGGCGAATCTGCTCAGAGACCAGGGTGATGCTGTGTTAACCCTACCTAATGCTGCTAGCGATGACGACTGCAAAGAGCGTATCGCTGATCTTAGGCGTCAGATTAACCAAATCACAGGCAGCAATGCTAAGGTCAATACATCACCCACCTTCATCAAAACGCCGATTTTAAACATTGTATCAGATCGCTGTGCAAGTACTAAACAAAGTGAATGCAGCTCACAAGTTAAGGAAACCGAACTAGAAGGCTTTTCTATAGATATATTCACAAAACATCAATGTATTCGACAGTTGCGATCACGATTTTAATAATGTACATTAACCTAACTTTCAGACAGTAGTACATCATCAAAATCTACGAGGCTTTTTGCTAATAGGTTGCTCTAAGTCAGGGTACAATCGGCCAATCATCTGTTGAAGCTGATCGCAGCTGATTGGAGAGCTCCTGTACGACAGCCAATCAGCACCAAAACACGCTTTATCGACGTCGTCTCTCCAGTTCTGATATTGCGAGATTTTTGGTTCGGGAAATGGGCAGGTCCTCATCCAGTTTGCCAACCGAAATTCGACATTGTCTTCACCGAACAGATCTTCTTCGGAATCGTTTCCCAATGACCCGATCCATCTGATAATAGGAGGTATAGCCTGACTGGAGCTCTTCACGTCAGGAAAGAAATACAGGCCCATGTAGGGACATGTTGACTGTTGCAAAACCTCAATGGCATTCGGGATTCGGTGACATTGTGCGAATTCAAGCCTTACAGAACCATCAGGCCGAGGAAATCTCAATTCCACCTAAGAACACATCAATAATGACTATACACTTAAACTCATCTTAACAAACCTGAGCTACTCTTAGCCGATGATCCCAACTTTGTGTTAGAAGCGATGTCCCCAGAAAGACCATAAGATCGACAATTTGAACTGTTAATGGCGAAACCGATAAAATATGGCAGCGAATAGCAGTTCTATGAGAATTAGATTGCTGTAAAACTGTCAGAAGCAAAATACCTTGATAATCTGGATGCCGGTTTTTTCCTATACATGAAATCGATTCCGGTTAGCTTGCGAGATGAGGCTGGATTCATAGAATGGACTAGGTATGTGCCACAGTCGAGAACCACGAGCAAAAAGGGGGATTCTGTTATGCTATTTGTCAATATAAGAGCGCTGCAAACTGCAATAGCTTGCAAATACAGACAAACCTGCTACTATGAGTGTGCAAAAATACGATCTGGTTAGCTGAGAATCATTACATAAATCAACAATGGCAGCGCCATCCTGATGATACTTTCTGAACGTCTCATCCAGGAACGATAAGAATTCAGTGAGCTCGACAGTCTCACCTGATCAGGTTTCGGTCAGCAATGCCATGGACGAATGACGAAAGCCTTACTGGAAGAAAGTGTCGAGGTTCTACTGATAATGTCAGCTCGGGATGGCATGACGCTTGCAGACGTCTAGGGATAAGTGACCTCTGCAATCAAACGCAAAGCAGCCGTCAAGAATAGTGACCCACTCCGTACAGCTGCAAACTGGTATTTAAAGCATGAATGTTTGTAGTGTCTCTTACTTAAAGCATGAAATGCCAAAAAAAGTCGAATTCTGCATTCTCTAACTATAGTCCAATCCTGAGAGCAGGCCTGCAAAAAATATTTTTACAGATAAATTTCTATTGATTAAATACTCGTTTTTTCACAAAGTTTTCTGTGATTGCACAGTAGTACAGAGTCGGCTAAATTCCTCAGAAATCGCTAACGTTAATCATCTTCATGAAATATTTGAGGCATAGTTTGAAGTAAACGGGGATGAGGTAAGAGGTCGCGCTTTCATAGTCATCGCAGTTACCTTCTCTATCGGGGCATTTCCATCGTTATATTTTATAAAACATGTCTGTCGATGGGGTTCGTCAGCTCAGACGACTTATAATCAACTATTGTAATTGGGGCGGGTCTAGCCAAAACTTAAGGTCCTATTCTGTCAACCTTATTATTGAAGTAGTGATTTTTGCATTATAGATCGTTTCTATCAAGCCCGCGTCTCATTCAGTTTGCTGAGTCGAACCCTGAGCTTGAGATCATTGCTAAGAAGCGTCACGGGCATCCATTTATTATTGGCGAATACAGTTAGGATTTTCGAAAATTCTATGATCTCATAGCTGAGCTTTTATAGTTAATGGTGTTCAACACCAAATCGATGTCAAAAACAAAAGCGAAGGTGACATTATGGTTGTTATGAAACAACTAAGGAATCGATCCGGCAGGAACACCTCGTCCCTCAAATTCTGGCAGCGCCCCCGTACGCTGGTTAGATCCATACAAGGATTATGGAATCCAATGCAATCAGTTTCAGTCTAAAGTGTATCGTTCATCGTATCCAATAAACTCAACAATTTCTATAGGAAGTCTGAGGTTACCCTTGGCAGATGAAATGGGCCGGTTCGGTCGTCAACGGGATTCTGTTCTTACTTTTTTTAATTTATTTTTTACAAAAGTGCGCAAGCCAAAGTAAAGTGCGCACATTAAAGTCCACCAGTTTCAGAAAGTCACCAAGTAAAGCGAAAAGTATGGCCACCGATCCTGGAGAAATCGGTTGGGATCATGCGTCGTCTCCAGCAATCATCAAACCTGTTCCAAAGAAGCGTACGAAGCCCATAGCGATGGCCCAGCCGCCAGGTTTGATACTGATTTGCCGTTGCTTGCTTGTGATTATCGTTCTGGAATTCGGAAATTTTGTGGCTTGTTAGAATGCGATTGTTTTTCCATATTGACAGCCTTTGTGTTTGATGGTTTTTTAACTTTTAATTCCTGGATAATCTGGTTTAGGCCATCGGTTAAATGAAACCAATAGTTCTTCAGACAAAGTCCTGGCTTCTTTAGCCAGTGAACAGAACAACACCGTCCAGATAACTGAAACTTTGTCTGCAAGAATGGATAGCTCTCTAGGCGTTCTGACAAAAAAATTTGTCAGCCTTTTACAGAGCGAAAGCTCTGGAATTTTGGACCTCAATGTAGCTGCTGCTGCCCTTGGTCCGATTAGCTTCTCTGCTGATTCGACATTTCGTTGATTGCGTTTCGCAGGTGTCCAGAAAAGAAGAATTTACGATATCACAAACGTTCTTGAGGGCATTGGTAATTTATTATTCATAACAATTGCCCATAACTTACCGGTAATTCTAGGCATGATTGAGAAGAAATCGAAAAATCTGATTCAATGGAGCGGTGTTGGAGGTTGGTTGTATTCTTGGAAGCAACTGATTTTCTCTAAAAATGTTCAGCGTTGACAGAAGTCGACGACAAAAGCGATTTAACCGCTGAGATCGCTCAGTTGGCCATCGATGAAAGGATTATTGATGGCTATATCGAAAGGATGGATGCTTTAGTCAAGAATATGGAAGGTTGGTTTCGCGATTCGATCCAATCTTTGTTCTAACAGTTGACAGCTGAGGAAGCTGTATCAAGCCTTGGCTATGTCACATATGAAGACATCAGGCAAAATTTGGGCAATCCTGGTGATACGATTCTTGCAGTTAAGGCGCCACCGGGTACCATTCTGACTTTTCACGATCCTAAACCGGTATTTAGATGTTTTGTTTTCTGTACGCTTACTGATTTTTTGCCTAGAGTAGCGGTAATAATGCTGAAATAAGGCACGAGATCTCACTTGAAAGTGATAGCGATCCAGTTGATATATTTATCATCAGCAAACATGCTGTTCAGGTATTATAGTCCGGTTTAAGGTGTATAATGTTTTTCATCGTTAGCTAGTGTTCCGATGATATGTATCCTGTGATCGCTTTATCATCCGATTCGTCGCCGATATCTCAGAGAAATACTATTCAACAGCTTGACCCTGATATGTACCTAAATCTGGAAGCTTCTGTGTTCCCTGACGAACAATTTAATGAGCAAGAAGGATTGTCTGATATTTATAAATAATATTATTAATTACAGTCATCTTACGTTCCTAGAAACGTCTTATCATTGATGTTGATTTGGGATGTTTCGATCGGCTGAGACTGAGACTGAGTTGGCTTGATAGCCCTAACAGACTTGATATTGGCTGAAAAGACAAGGATAACCATACAGAACAATAAAAGTGATGAGGAAGAAGCTAATGCAATCATAGTGACAGCGTCCATCGGCAGACCTTGCAGCTGGATTATGACTTCAATTGAGTTGTCACAATACGAGGTCATTAAAGAAGGCACTGTTTTGGAAGATATTTGAACCAGGAGAAAAATTTCGGGGGCGCTAGGAAATTCAGGATAGATCTTGGAACAGGGGCTTCCGATAGGGCACTGCCAGCTAAACCGAATTTAGCCAGCGATTCCGCAAGTCAACCATAAGACAAGCTAACCTGATTGTTGAATTGGTACTTAAAATGCTAGAGGAATCAGAATTCGTGTAAGCCCACAGAGACTTTGCCCCGGAATTATAATCGAGTAGTTGCTGGTTATCAAACAGAACGATAGAAGTTGGCGACATCCCAACACCTAGCACAGCGAGCGTAATTGGTCCTTGGTAATGCATAATTTGACCAGATATATCATCTGTTGTCTGTAGCGACAGCTGAAAATCTGCAGAGCCTATTTAGAAAAAAGTTTTTGTTTAGCTGGCAAATGAATAGACCCGTCGTGAATGGAAAGCAGTAAGATGAATGCATGTTGGTGTCAACACATTCATTTGCGCCCAGAGTTTCTTTCAAATTGATTGCGGGCTCGATTCCGGGAGGGCAACCGGAAAACACATTGACATCATACGAAATAACTGATCTGAATACAATCATCAAACAAATGAAGTATATAGGAAAATCGAACCAAACTGCATCGTTGCGGAATCTGGTGCCTGATCGACTACAGACCCAATCAAGGTACATGCAGATGTTGCATTTAGAGGCAACAAACGAATTGGCGTATGGCGAAGATTGCTACCGGATTGAGACATTGTGTGATACTGACCAGAATCGGTTATAACCAGCTCATACATCACTGTCTTTGCAAACGAATTCGAATCGGTTCTTTTCAAAGACACTGTGAGTCAAAAATAAGTTCAACAAAGATGCCAACTACCCAGATTATGCATACTGTTGACGTAGCCCATATTATCATAAGATATACCCAAAGCAAACAAACCAGGGTCAATATTTAACTCAGCATATATGGTAAGGTTGATCTGATCTTGATAATCAATGAATATAGGCTCATCAATACGATCTGCCTTTATACTATCCCCGTTCAATGTAAACTCAAGCGTCTTGTATGGACAGATCAAATGATGATCTTTGACATCATTATTGTAAGCAGATTGGAGCAAATCTTGTAGGCTATCGGTGACAACAACCTGATCGGCGGTAGAGCCATTCACAACGTAGGCGAGACGGAGAGAGTCTTCTCCATCAAACAGTACTCTGCTGAGCATATTAGGTGTATCAAGGAGAGGATAAGGAACTTGAACTATTCGCCACGAATCAATATGACCACAGTAGAGCTTATTTGAAGCCGTTAAGAATGCAAATGTTCCATCTCCGGCAGAATCGAACGAAGTAATATTATCGCCTGTGTACATCACATAGAAAGAGCTCCCGAGTGTTCTGCTAATGAGCAATACCGATCCCTTGAATCACGTATAAGTACGCGAAAATTCCGAACTGGATTTAAACTGACCCATGCAAACATTATTCTTCCAGGATGTCGCAGTGGCACAACGCGTTTGATTGAAACAGGCACTGAACCAGAAGACTTCAACGACTCGGTGTCGTTCAATATTAGCCGCTCGATAATCGGTGTTGATGCAGAAACTGAGCGAACAAAAAAAGGTAGTTGGAATCTGATATTCCAATCTGAAGCATTGCGAAGAACAATGACAGTAGCACCATTTGGTCGGCGACATATTGCAACAGTGCTATTAACCTCTGTGGGATCGCTAAATGCACCGATAATTTGCAGACCCCACTTGGTGATGGACGTTGTGTCTATTGCATAGAACTTGTCTGGGACGTCAGGATTCCAGGCCCATATATTTGTGGAGTTCACTGCCATTACTGCTGCAATTACTGACGATCCTGGCGGGATTTGAACAGACGGAGGTGATAGCGAATCGATGGATGCATTCAGAACTATAAGCTTAGTCGAATTCGATTCCTTAGAGGCGAATTGATAGAGCACAACGCCGAGTCCAGTTGATATTAGAATGCCATTATCGACAGGTATAGCAGTCATAGCATTGGGCGATTTCCCCTTGACGACAGAATCAGGAATGCGAATCCCAACCGGTTTTTTGAAGCTACGATCACCAGGAGAGTATAGAAAGGACAGAGGTTCTCGCTCAACGACTATAACGGCATCTAAAGTGAAGCCAGGAGCATGAATGAAATCGAAACCCGACACAGCGACCGTATTGGATGGAACAAGCAGCTCGGAATTCAACTGAAAGCTTGGCTGTGCGCATGAGCTTGCTCTCATTGACCATGACGATTTTATGATACAATGTGTGTCAGAGACATCGTCTGAAACTGAGAACCCGACATCACCTGTCATATTAATTGTAAATAAACTGGAATATATTGTCACTTTAGCTTGTCCAGAGAAATTAAAATGAAACGGAATCAGCCAGGCACTGCCGGTAAATACACCCAAGTTATTGTAAATTTGACTATTGGAAAGGCCATGATAGGCACGCTCATCAACGTGAGCAAAGGGAGAGACACCATTGTTGTAGAGATGTTTCGCTAGGTATGAATTAGGCTGGCGGGTCAATCGATCCGCAACCTGAATAGAAAGAATGAAGTTATCGTCGGGCCATGCTGATGGCAACTCGTAAACAGCGTCCTGCTGCAGGCACGATGCATGAGAGATCTGGCAGGTCCATTGGTTAGTTTGCTGAATGACCTGAAGTGAGTCGGTTTGATGAACGACAATGATGAGAACAGAAGCTATATGAATAAAGACATGGAGTAACGTTATCATAGATGTGAGAGAGCCCTTTATATGAAGATCACATAGTGTACAGTAGCACCCAAATACAGACAATGGGGTGTACCCCAAATTCCCATCCACCATAGAGAGTTCATCATTCTCTTTTGGAACATTGTGGCAACGTCATAGCAGCAGGTGCACTTGTCGACTGAGGCAATCGCCTGCCAACTGCCAAGCAAGAGCTGTACCTGCTTTGTGACCTCAATCATTCAAATTCTCCATATTAAAATTTGCACTGCGCCTGCTCTTTGAGCGCCACATTAAAACCAATTCCAGCGCAAGTAAAGCTGCAGCGGGACTTGACAGATGATACTACTGTTATGGTCATATGAGACTGTAAAATATGATCATTATTCGTTCGAGTTTAACCGATATAGGTATGCTTGAACTTCAACAGATAGGAGCATTCAATTTTGAGTAGCGAAAGCAACAAGTCATTGTTTCGTGTTTAAACCTCTGGAAAGAACGCTGTTTCAAGAGATACAAGTTAAAATTAATGTGATTTTCCGCCGCAAGCTTGTACATTATATGAGAGGACTCATTTTACTCTCGCAGCAATTGATTTGAGAATCACGATTCAGCAATCAGCAGTTTCGTTCGAGCACGCTATTACGCAGAGACAGAGAACGAGCTCTCTGCCATGAAACTGAAGAGCTGGATATGTGACCGGTTCTGAGCGATGTTAACATTGATCGGTCAAGGGATCGCTCTCGGGCTTCTGCGCTTAGAACGGAGCTCTTTTGTAAGACAAACCAACAGAATCCGTAGTGTAGCATACCTATAAGAGTACACGACCACTACCAATATTTTTCAATTCGGTTTCGTGTTTAGTCTTGATAGCAGCCTGACACTGTGGCTCCCATACTGTATTCTTGTTTCATCATTAAAAAAAATAATTTACTCATCTATAACAAACTAACGACGCTGTCCGTCCACATTCGTGCGAGTCATAGCACATGCTGGATCCAGGGCCAGTACGTCCGCACCGAGAGAATCGGTCTTCGGTCACGGCGGTATGGTTCGAGTTGTTTCGGGCGATGCCCTTTGCGATCAAAACAAAAGGCGACGAATCCGTTCAAGAGCCCGCCCAAGATGTTCTTCATCTCGTTGACGATCGCGTCGCTACTTGCTGCGGGGCGTACCGCATCCATTATGAAATTTCCGCTGCTTGGCATCCAAACGGGTTGCAAGGAATCTGCGTGGCAGGAAATTCCCGTCCCAAGTCGCACAGGGAATTTCCAGCTTTCCGGCGGAAATTTTCCGTGACATCCAAACGGGCCCTAAGTCGGCTTGGCTGTCGGCAATAGAGCGCAGCCCTTCCAGCTCACACGCAGTTACCCAGGATTAGGGTTGGGGGAGAATGAACCCGACCCGAGTCGGACCCGGGTTAGGTGAGTCGGGTTGGGGTGACCGAGTCGGGTATTCCATTGACTCGGGTCGAACCCGGGTTGGACCCGATCTTACTGATTTTGCTGAATTATCCGGTCTTCGGGGATAATCCATCGTAACTGATCTCGAAATGCTACTTTTACTTTATTATCGATTGGGTTGTCATATCACGATCGTTTACACTGAGAAAAGATATAAAAAACTGCAGTTCACACATGGCCTGCACAGTGCGCTGAAAGTTTATTAGCATTTTCTTCCAGTCAACCAGGGGTCAACCCAGGTGAACAGCGGGTCCAACCCGACCCGACCGAGTCGGGCCCTTGGCCAACCCGATCAGATCGGGTTGGGTATTTGTAAAACCCGACCCGACCCGACCCGACCCCTTACCATCCCTACCCAGGATCATCATCATGTCGTCTCGCTCTTCTCACATGATTAGTCGTTCGCTGTCCAGTCTTAGTGGACGGACTCGAGTCCAATTCTGCTGGCTGGGTGCTCCTTTGCTGCAAATGCGCTCGTTTGCTGATGTGGAAAACTCTTCCCAAATGTGTCAGCAATGTAATTCCGAGCTCAAGTGACACTTCCCCGATAATTGACATGGATTTCACTCTCGCGTGTGTATCAGATTTATTAAAAATTACATAAAACTTCTGATTTTCCCAAAAATAGCGTACGCAGTTTGATGGAACTGCGTCCGCAATAAGACTCGAAGACTGACGCATAAATCTGATGCGTACTAAAGATGCGAACATTGATGAAGTATGAAGACCTACTCTAATAATATTGGGCTCGACTCCCAGAGGTCCGTACGGACACCGTACGGACTGAGCTGAATGAAGC